>SJYX01021520.1:27687-62317 GCA_006410675.1 Oreotragus oreotragus | reverse complement strand
CCGGCGGGCGCGGGGGCCGTGGGGGCGGGGGGCTGGCTGTCACCGCGGCGCGGGCGTGCTGACCGAGGAACGCGGGGGGCGGCCGCGGCGCGGGTCGGGGGTCTGGGGCCCGCGGCCGGCGCTGCCCACTGCCCGCAGCGCTGCGCCGCGGCCCGAGCGCCCGGAGGAGCGCGACGTGGGGCCGGAGCGGGCCTGGGCCCTACGCGGGACCCCCATCTCGGGGGTCGCGCGGGCGCCCCTCCCCAGGCGCTGTAGGTCCGGCTGGCGGCTCCGGCAAGGCGGCGGTGGGAATGAGCTGGCTCTGGGGTACTCCCTCTTCGGGCGCTTTCGGGCTTTGCGGGGTGGGAAGTCCTCTTCTGGATTCGAAACTGCAACAGATTCTGTGATAACGCTCTGTCTTGGAGGACCTGCAAACTGCTCCCGTCCCGACCCTCCGCTTGCTCCAGGTTGACACCCCGCCCGCCTGCCGCCTAGGTATCTATGCAGTCTCTGAGCCCTGTCCGGCGGGTCTGGGGTGACTTGTACCCTCGGGTGGCCGCTGGGCTATGCCGGGGACAGAAGCGTTTCCACAGGGCCCCTGAACACTGTACTCCTCAGCCTTGAGAAAGCACAGCTGGAGGTCGGGGATGGGCCTGGGCAGGTCAAGGTCCTCTTCTAGGAAGGGTGTTGGTGCCCTGATGGCCTTACTCGGTAGGAAGCACTGGGCCTCCTGGATCACCGCCTGCTGGGCTGACACTAAAGGCCAGAGACAGTGTGAGCACCCACTGGGCTAGGTGGAGGCGTGGGTTGACTGTTAGGATAGCGGTGTGCCTGGGAGGCACAGTCCCCACCTCACCTGGCTGTTGCTGTGATGCTGATCTTGAGATCTTTGGCCAGCTGCTTATTCCTAGTGAGGAGTCTGTCTGCCTTTCCAGGGCTAGTAGAAGCACTTGCAAGTGATCTTTCTTATTTCTTTGTATGTTTGCTCTGACGTCAGCAGGAACGTGTAGACAATTACAGGAGGGGAAAAAAAAATTCCATTGTTGGCAGGAATACTGGTTTACCCTACTTAAACGTGGGGGCTCCCCTCCATCTTCTTGCCCCAGCACATAGTAGCCACCTCTAAACGTTTACTTAATTGTCTTGAAGACAGGTGTGCTGGTTCTTTTCTTTTTAAGGGATCCAGGCTGGGAGAAACAAACCAAGGTAAGATCAAGAACTGTCGAAAAGGTATTACAGTTACCATTTCTAAAAAGTGCTATAACCCCCAACATGTGCTTTCTCTATCCTGAAGGTTGTTCGTCATTTAATCTTCTCAGCCCTTAGGTAAAGCCTGTAGGAGCAGGGCTTATTCAGAAGCCAGCGCTTTGTTTAGAAACCAGTCTCTCACTGTGAGCAGAGCTGGGCCGAGTCACAGTCGTCTCTGCTCCCCCATTGCCTCACAAAGAATGCTGAAATTAACTAGGTGCTAAAACGAGTGCAAGTAGTTTTCCTCTGGTGAACGGTGACCTTCAGGGCACGTGGAAGTAATCTAGTTATCTAGGCAGGCTTTTCATAATGACAACAGGATTCACCTCCTGGATTTGCAAGTTCACCTGCAGGTGAGCTGTGCTAGCTGTCACTGACCACACCTGCCAGAACTGTCCAGCCGGCCAAGTGACCTTGGGCACACCATGTTGCTTCCAAGTCTCGTTGCAGTCTGTGCTGATCTCAGAAGACATATTTAAGTGTTTGCTTTTAGATGGTTTCTGGTTTGAAGTAAATAAGGACAATAAGCAGGTTATAAAAAAGCACTTAACATTGACCCTGTTCAATGTTTTACCTGTTTGAGCATACCTTCTCTGTTATGACAAC
The DNA here is from genome assembly GCA_006410675.1 of Oreotragus oreotragus. Classification (NCBI taxonomy): domain Eukaryota; kingdom Metazoa; phylum Chordata; class Mammalia; order Artiodactyla; family Bovidae; genus Oreotragus; species Oreotragus oreotragus. Next base: position 60,484 of record SJYX01021520.1, on the reverse strand, counting down.
TCTGTACAGGGAAGAAAGAGAGCCTTTTCACCTCGAAGCAGCAGTTTCAGTGGCTGTTTCAAGTGTCACTTTCCAAATGGAGATAATATCAAAGAAGCAGTACCTTGGGCTTTTCACTAAAGACCAACTTAAATTCATTATTTGATGATTTTCGTTGTTCTTTAAACACAAATTTACCCAAGTCATACTTCACGTGAGGAAATATGTGCCCTGTGCTCTACAGCTACAGAGCTGAGTGAGCCTGTGCCTTGGAGGAGGTGCTGGTGCAGTGAGGAGGCAGGCCAGCAAGCTGCGGCATAGCGGGTGGCACCCCCGCTGGGTGGGGTGAGCTTGCTGTGGGCACAGAGGGTAGAGTCCAGCTGGCCTTTGGTGGTGGCTCCTGAGAAGCACTTAAATTTTGAACATCAGGGAATTTCCTGGCTGTCCAGTGGTTAGAACTCTGTGCTCTCACTGCCAAGGGCACAGGTTCAGTCCCTGGTCAGGGAACTAAGATCCCACAAGTCACATAGTGTGTCCAAAAAAAAAAAAAAATTTTTTTTTTTTTTTTTTTTTTTTTAAGAACAGCCACATGAGGGAGAGACTTCTTGGCTAAGGGACAGTGTGTGAAGTACCAGGGCAGTCTCCCCGCTGTTGGAAGAAGGGAACTGGGTAGCACTGGTGTTTGGGGTGAGGAGAGGGAGTTAGGGAGCTAGGCTGGTGGCTGTCAGGAGAGCCATGAATACCAGTCCCCAGTTTCTATTTTGCCCTGAAAGTGGTGGGGAGCCACTCAGGGATCTTGGGTTTGTGAGTGACTGCTCAGATTGTGCCCTCATGGGTGACTTGGGTTATGTTGGTGCAAGGCTGCACTGAGTCGGGATGGTTAACAACACCAGAAGGCCCAGCACCAAGGAAGGGCGGTGGGAACAAAAGAAAGCAAGACCACAAGACAGGTGGCCCCGGGGATGGGAAGGGCCGGGGATGGAGAAGGACTTCGGGAACACTCCGAGGCTGGGTGACTTGGCAGGGCCGGGCTGCGCTGTGTGCTGGAAGGGATAGGCCTGGAGTGGGTGACGACGGGTGGTGTGGAGAGGCTGAGCTGAGAGTCCTTAACAGCTCCTTGATAGAGACTGCTCTGGAGCCGTGAGAGCTCCTTCCTGTGTGGGCACTGAAGCCAGGGTATGCCTTCCCAGGAGTGTGTGTGGAGTCAGAGAAAGAAGACTGACCCTGGAGAGGCCTGATGCTTCACACCCATAGGACAGAGTAGATAAGGTAACAAAAATCTGGTTACCTCCTGCCTTTTGAGGGGATGGGGTCAGGATGGTGGGCTTCTTATATCTGTCACAGAGCCTCAGGTTGTTGGTTAAACAGCAAAATGTAAGATACCAAAGGTGCAAAATCACATAATCAATTCCCAGGGCCTTCCTGTCAAATGTGTGTGTTTGCGTTTTGAGAAAATTCCGGATTGTCACTCATTTCAAGGGACCTCATTTTCCTCCAGCCTGAGGGTTGGTCCTCTCAGCGACTTCTCACCACTAGCTCTCTGGAAAAAGACCTTCTCAGATCCAGAGAGAGAGATCCAAGAACTCTGTGGGTCCTCTTGCTCTCCTCCCGGGACCCGTTTCTGTGTAATGCCTCAGTGTTAGAGTTGACGGGACTTTGGAAGGACTGTTGAGGATACAGAGGCCAAGTGTGTAGTGCTTCCTCCCAGGCTTGTCCCCACACGAAGGGGCCGCCGGGAGAGGATAAGGAAAGGCTGGCGTTGCACAAGGAGTTCCTCTTTGCCCACAGGAGGCACAGGGCCCCACAAGGCTGTCTGGTCTCTCGACGAGTTAGCAGTGACCTTCGCCTCTTATGGAGCCTGCTCATGGAGGGGCACAGGAGACAAGCTCTCCTTCTGTCCTGTGCAGTCCCAGTCCCCTGCCTGGCTCTTGGACCTCAGCCATCTCCCCTGGATATTGCCCACGGAGCTGCTCGCAGGGGTCATGTGTGAGCGGTCTTGCTTTCTTCCTCCAGCTCACCCAGGCTGCACTCTCCTCTTACAGGCCATTGAGAAGCCACTACACATGGCTTGGCCTGTTTCGCATAACCTGAAACTGTGTGTCCACCTAATTGTTACACAATTTTAATTGGATATCAATTGTTTGCTGATGGGTGATTCTGTTACCAATAAAAGCCGTCTTGCCTTAGCATTCTAAATGAAGCTCAGTTATCTGAGTCCCACCAAGAGCTCTCCTGGCTTCTGTCCCTTCAGTCTTCCCTTGAATCCGCTTGTCCACATTCCCTGATTACCCTCTGTAATTCCTTTCTCGGCAGGCATGGTTCCCACCTTCCTGTCTTCCTAAACTTGTGGGCCTTAGAGGGAGCCATAGGTGTGTGTCCACTCCGCCTGCCCCTGCTTTCTTTCCCTGCCTCCCCAGGTCATCTCCCCTACCTCCCAGCACACAGGTGCTCACTCCTTTCTCAGTAGCCTGGAAACCCAGGCCCTGGGGCTTCTTGGAGCCAATGAAGTTGGACCATAGAAGAGTCTTTGAATATGAGCCATGAATGACATTCACTGGCCCCAAGCAGCTGTGCTCTCCAGGGCTGTTTCTGCTGCTTCCTGGGTGCAGGCTGCCTCAGCCTTCAGGATCGAGGCCAGGCAGGTGCTGGCAGGGCAAGGCTTCCAGGCCCCTCTTTCCTCGTGGGCTGGGGGCCCAGACACCCTGTGCTTCTCCCTCACAGCATCCGCACCTGAGTTGGTAGGGTCATTACACCATGTCCCGGCATCCTGAAGCTCGCTGAGCGATGGGGTGGCCTTGCATTCTCCTGTCCCAGCACTCAGCACAGTGGCATTCAGAAAGCGTCTTGAATGCCTGTTGAAATGATTCAGCCTGCAAGATTCCCTCCCAGCCCACTCTGCAGTCACGCCTGAAGATACTTGCCGAGAGCCTTCTGTGTGTGTCCAGCCTTCGGAGGCATGCCTGTCACTGGCACCTTGCTTGGAATTCAGACCAGTCAGGATTCTAGCTTCTGACAGCTGGGCTTCCTCCTGCTTCTCATTCCGTGTGCTAGTTGGTTTCTTCTTTGCCCTTGGGGGGTGTTTTCCCAGACCTACTGCTGGGAGGAGCTTTTAAACTCAGAAGATAAAGATCCTGAATTAGCGGAGCCCCATTGCAATCCCAGCCTCCTTCTGTGGGTAGACCAAACCAGCGGCTTGCTTGAAGGAAATTAGTTCCTCAACTAGGGATCACACCTGGGTCAGGCCAGTGAAAGCACCGAGTCTCAATCACTGGACTGCTAGGGAATTCCCTGCAGGAAACCTTTTTGAGTGGCTAATACCGTTAGGACTTTACCCCGCTCAGGTCCCATCCATAGGCTCAGGTGCCATCACTAAGACCTGCATTTGAACTTGCGACCAGTATTAGCAAATGGGTCAGCCAGCTGGCCTGCGGTGCTGTGACTAATACCTCCTCGATGGTTACACCCCTTTATGCCTGGCACGTGCCCTCCATTGTGTGCATCAGCCAAGGCCCCCTATCGGGTTCCCGGTAACTGGCACTGTGGAATGCCAGTTGCCACTAGTATTTGAAAAATGCCCTGTGCTGCTTCAGGGCTGAGGCAGAGCCCAGCCTGCCATCTCATCACATGAGGATGCCTGCTGGGAAGCACACATACCTAGAATGGACAAATTGCTGAATGGCCCCTGTGGTTTAGAGTTAAATTTCCTTCTCGGGCCCAAGTGTTCTAGGATTTTCCTGAGTCTCCGTTTGTTTCCTTCTCTGTTTCCTCCTTCTCGGGTGCACCGAGTGTGTGATGTGAGACGCCTGGCTCCAAGTCGCAGTAGGGTAGAAGAGCTGCACTCATAAGCAGGTCATCACAGGTGTGCCAAGTTCAAACATTCGGAGAAGGAGGTGGGGAGGTCAGCCCTGCCTGCAGGGTCAGGAGTCTGGAAGGGCCAGTGAAGGAGGGAGCATTTGAAGCAGATTTGCCTGAGAGGAGAAGGAAGAACCAGCGTGTCCCACCTTTCCCCCTTCCCATTATCAAGACTCCTGAAGCCACCACTGGAGGGCAGGTAGGGCCAAATGCCGAAGCGGGCAGGGCCAGTGGACGGGAGAGGGTTTCAAGGGGAGAGCAGGCCAGAGCTGTTAGGGAGTCAGAGCTAGCTGCCTTTTATGGGGAGTGTGTGAAGGATAGGAGGTTTCAGCAAAACACTTGGAGTTATGGGACCTGAGAAATCCAGGCTTAGAAGAGGATGGATGTGCCTGCTCAGTTATGTCTGACTCTTTGCGACCCCAGGGACAGTAGACCACCAGGCTCCTCTGTCCATGGGGTTTTCCAGGCAAGAAGACTGGAGTGGGTTGCCATTTCCTCCTTGAGGCGGTCTTCCTGACCCAGGGATCAAACCTGAGTCTCCTGCATTGCAAGTGGATTCTTTACCACTGGGCCCTCAGGGAAGCCGGGAAGAGGATGGACTTCTGCAAAAGGAACATTTGAGGGACAGGAGCGGTGGCCTCCAGAGAGAGGAGGAGATGGATGAGAGGGAGGGGTTTCGGGAGGCCTGGGGGGAGGAGAGCTGAGTGCAGTGGGGTCAGCTGTGTGCGTCAGAGAGAGCTCAGAGGTGTCTGTGAGGTTGGGCAGCCAGGCAGTAAAGGCTTTGAGGGCTTGACTGGGGAGAAAAGAAAGAGGACAGGCTTAGCTCAAGGGGAGTTTCGGATGCTGTGGTTGGGGTTGAGGGCCTGGCTAACCAGAGAGGGAGCATTAGAGATGCAGGAGAGTCGGAGTCCTAAGAGTTGAGATCCAGAACCAAGGTTGGGGGTTGCAGATCAAGGGCCAGGGTCAGACAGGAGCGGGTGCTCCGGCCTGACACCCAGTTCCTGGGGAGAGCGGGAGGTGTGAAGCTGTCAGCTGTTGTGGGGCTAGGAGAGGATGCCTGGAGGCACGTGGAGGGCCTCCAGGCGGCTCCGGGGAACTCGAGTCGGGTGGTGTGACTTTGCCTCTGTCTTTGGTGTGCGGGGGTAGAGAAACATGCCGCCAGGCTGGCTTCTCATGGGGATTCTGCCAGATAGCTGAGACAGGAGCCCGTGAGTGGTGGAGCGGAGGTTTGGAGGGTTGGGTCAAGCCGAAGAGACAAGGGAGAAAACCCCAAAGGGCTCATGGGGAGGGCAGATGGACTTGTGGCAAGTGGGAGTGGGGAAGCGAAGCACTCCGAGGCAGTCAGTGCGTCTGTGGCGTGTACCCAGGATAAAGAGCCCCTGGGGCCGGCAAGGCTGTAGACAAGCACCAGAGATATAAAGCCTTCTTAAGCTGGGAAGGGTTGTTGTTTTTTTTAAATAGGTAAGAGGTGGATTTATTTAGAGAGAAACACACTCTACAGATCGTGTGGGCCAACTCAGAAGGCGAGAACGGCACCGCGATATGGGGCTGTGGGTTTTCAGAGGGGTGGGTACTTCCATGGGCTGGTGAGAGGAGGAGTGTTGGTGTGGGGATTTGAGGTTGTGCCCTGCCCCCTTCCCTCCTGTCTCTCTACCTTCTCAAAGATTTTACTCCCATATTCTCATGGGAAACAGAGGGACAATGATCTGCCTTGTGTAACTGCTTCAAGGTTGATCAGAGGCATCGACTCTGCCTTTGAAGGTGTAAAAATCTGTGGATGCCTGATCTTGGGGCCTCAGGGGCAGGACAGCTCCTTGTTTTAAGTCAGTGTGGACTGGAATGTTCATATAGCCATCATCTTGATGTGAAATTGTTATGACTGCTTCCATAGCCTTTCTGTGAACCACCTTGATGAAACTGTAAGAACTCTCAGCTGTGGTGTGTGGAATCTAGTTCCCTGACCAGGGATCAAACTCAGGGCCCCTGCATTAGGAGATGGAGTTTTAGCCATTGGACCACCAGGAAGGTCTTCTCCTTCAGTCTTCTGACTGTAAAACCATCAGTGGCCAGGAGGCCCACGTCACTCTCTGGCATCTGGGGTATTCCTTCTTCCAATGCCCTGGCTCTTTGCAAAGGACACACAAATCGCAATCCTCCCTTAGTACCCCTTTTGTCTACACAGGGTACCCTGGTCTTGTGTGGGTGCCCCTGGGCCTAGTGGCCCACCAGAAAAACCGCTTCGCCTTTGGTAGTCTCTGAGTGGACAAAAGCAGTACCATCATTTGGGCCTTTTGCATATTTCTCTCGGTGTGTTCAGCCTTTGCGGATAACTTCCTGTTATTGAAAACTGAGTAAGCCAGTTGAAACAAATCATTCATTGGAGCCTGACGACCAGCAGATGCTTTCTGAATTTTGTGCCTGATGTCTAGGGCAGACTGGGCTATGAAGTGCTTAGTCAAAAGGGCATGTCCCTCCAGGGAGTAGTGTTTCCTGAAAGCCTCCACTAGTCTCCTTTGGAAGACCGCAGGCTTTTCATCCTGTCCCTGTTGAAGTTTTTTAACATGTTTATAATTAACAGATTTTACTGTAAGTTTCTTCCAACTGAAATTATGTAACTCAGATTGGGACTTGAATCCACGTACTAGGACTGGAACCCAGTCAAAATCCACGGTTTTCCAGCCGAGATCACACACCTGGTTTCAGAGCTTAGTGAAGTTCATTTGGTGTCTCATCACATAGAGAAGGCAATGGCAGCCCACTCCAGTACTCTTGCCTGGAAAATTCCATGGGCGGAGGAGCCTGGTAGGCTGCACTTTCACTTTTTACTTTCATGCATTGGAGAAGGAAATGGCAACCCACTCCAGTGTTCTTGCCTGGAGAATCCCAGGGACAGGGGAGCCTGGTGGGCTTCCGTCTATGGGGTTGCACAGAGTCAGACACGACTGAAGCGACTTAGCAGCAGTAGCAGCACATAAAGAATTCAGTGAGAGAGAGTGATAGTTAAGAAGTGGATTTATTTAGAGAAAAACACTCTTATCACAGAGTGTGGGCTGTCCCGGAGGGTGAGAGGGGCCTCGGAATATGGTTTGGTTAGCTTTTATGGACTGGGTAATTTCATAGGCTAATGAGTGGGAGGATTCTTTTAGCAATTTGGGGAAAGGGTGGGGATCTCCAGGAGTTGGGCCAGCACCCACTTTTTGGCCTTTGGGTCACCCTTGGAGCTCTCAGTGCCTCAGTGCCTGTGGGCATGTCCTTTAGCGTGCCTGATATGTTGCGGTCAGTCACATGGCGTCTGTCTCTGTCAGTAGCATTCACAAGGTACTTCCATTGTAGGTTTGCCTCAGAGACGGCCTCGTACCCAACTCGGTGCACTGCATGGTCCCATAGTGGGAGTCAATAAAAGGTCCTCTGTGTTTTTCCTAGAGTCATCCCTCTGAGCTAGACATGCTTTAAATTCCTTTTGGGTTCCACTGCCTAGATATGGAGTCATGAAAATTTGAATATAAGGTACTTTTAAAAATTCCTGTTGTCTGAATCTTTCCCAACCCTGGAGTATATGGCCCAAAGGGATATTAGCCAGATTAACGCAACCCGACCCATTCTAGACCCAAGCCCGAGGTGATGTGTCTAGCTGCTCAGTCTGATCAAGATTCACACTTGGATCTTAGATGCTATCCCTCCCAAAGCAGTCTTCCAACCAGGCACCAGCGCCTGAAGAGTTGTTGCAAAGGGACGGCACAGAAGTTGTCCCCAGCGGCGTTGACAATGAGCAGGAGTTGCTCAGTTGAAAGTAAAGGGTCAGGACTTGTCAATAAGAAGTCTGTCTTGGCAGTCACACAGATCTTCTGGGGTTAAGAGAAGCAAGATATGAAACAGGAGTGAACGTAGAATGTAGGAGACAAACGTCAGGGTCAAGGAACAGAGTCTGGAGTATCAAATCCTGTGTCGGACGCGCCTGAGCATAGCCATTCCACACCACCTTCCTACAGCAGACCAGGCCGACGGCTGCCACCCTTCTGGTCCAGAGCGAGGTTCCCGATCAGAGCCCCAACACATTTGGGGTTGACAGGCCTGACAGAAGCGGGCAGACATCACTGGAGCGTCCGCCCCGGTACACCTGGCTCAGGCATCCCACAAGCCTGTCTCGGACCAAGACCTAACTCTTAATGTTTTCTTACCTTATCACTGTCCCATCATGGCGCTTGAGGTCACACACCTGGTCTTAGGACTTACTGAAGCTCAGGTTCTTGATGTCTCATCGCAGAAAGAATTCAACGAGAGACAAGAAGTGGGTTTATTTAGAGAGAAACACTCCACAGACAGAGTGTGGGCCAGCTCAGAAAGAGAGCAGCTGAAGTTGGGGAGCTTTGAGCCAGGCCGGCTTGCTTGACCTTTGATGGCCTGTAGTGAGGCAGCTGAGAGAAGCGGGCCAGGAACCGGAATGAAGTGGGTGGTGGGTGGGGAGACCCTGGAGAGAGGGGGACAGGGCCCCTGCTCTCTGGCCTGGAGGAAGAGTGCATTAAGGGAAAGGGTCGGGCAGGGGGCTATTTGCCACAAACAGGCTCCAGAGCAAGAAGAGAGCTGGAGCTGGGGGTGAGGGTGGTAAAAACAGGGCAGCGAGGGAGGCGAACGCTGCGTGTCGGGCTGCGGTCGGCGGCCCCATCACTCCCCGTCAGCCGCCAGGTGGGCGGCCATCTGACTGTCGAGGCCTTGGGCCGGGAGGGGACTGCCCTCCTGCTGCGACCCTGACAGTCCCGAGGCTGTGTCGCCGAGGCCTCCACCAGCAGACGCTCGCTCGGGAGTGGGCTTGAGCGTTTCCCTGGTGTCTGCCGAGGGCAGCTGGGCGCACTGGGCCTGCCATGAGGAGGCCAGGCTTGGACAGACTTGGCCCGCATCCTGCTCCAGACCTGCCGCACCCAGGACCCCTCACCACCCCGGGGTCCTTGTGGAGGCCCCGGGATAATGCCCACCATCCCCCGCTTCTCTGCCTCAGAGCGCCTCCCACTCTTCCCTGCTCACCAGTCCAGACGCCCTGGGCCTTGCCCCCTGCCCTGCCCCTCTACCCAAGCACCCTGGGAGCAGAGCCGCACGCCCGACCCCCAGCGCAGGTCATCTGCCCTTCCCTGTTCTGCCGCCACATTCCTGCCTGGCCCCCTGTGTATCTTCTTTTCAGGCAGTGATTGGTCCTGTGTCTTTCTCACCCATGCCCCACACACCCTAAGGGCTGGAGTAGGGCCACCAGGTGTTAGGGACCCGTCACCCCGCCCACCCTCGCTGGGGACACTGCCCGAGAGGTGCCGCTCTCTTGGTCACGCGGGACTCCCCGGGCCTGCGCGCCTCGCTGCCCGCCTCCTTGGCCTGTGCCCGCCTCCTTGGCCTGCAGTCTGCGGGGCTGGACCCAGCCTCCTTCCTCTTCCTTCTCTGTTTCCTGACCGCACTCCCAGGAAACAGGCAGGGAATGTCCCGTGAGGAGGGAACAACTGAGACAGCCTCGCTGCGGGCTGTCCTGTGGTACAGTGACTAAGGCCTGGCCAGGCTGAGCCCTGGGAGCACAGACAGGCGTCGGGCCTGGGCAGGGGTCAGCGGGACTGGGCGGCGTCCGAGCCCCCCTCCCTCTGCGCAGGGCTATCTCCTGCCAGCTGGGCCGCAGTCAGCTCTCCGGTGGGCTCTGGGTATGTGGAGGGGCCGTGTGCAAAGCCCATGGGGTGCCAGAGGAGTCCAGGGGCCAGTGTGGGGGTGAGGGCTGATGGCTGGGTGTCTGGGCAGGGCCTCAGCACAGCAGCCCAGCTTTTTCTCCAGCCTGAGCCCTTCACAGCCCCCCAGGGAGCACCTCCTCCGCCCCACCCGAGCCCCAGCCCTGGGCCAACGTTCTCTGTTCCCTGCTGGGGCCTTTGTCCCCCACCCCAGGTCAGCGTGTCTGGGGGAATGCACCCCCGCTCGTCCTGTCTCTGCTTCTGGACTCTGCCCTCTTTCCTCAGCCACCAGGGTTTTCTCTGCAATGCTGATCAGATGTGTCACCTTCTGCCTTGGCTCTCTGCTCCTTCGTGTGGGGATGACAGCTCCTGCCCTACCTCCCAGGAGCTCCCCCGTTTGCATTTGTCTCCGTCCCCGTTGTCACACACCCTGGGGTCCTTATCCCTCTGGCACGCATGTGGAGTCCGTGCCCTGCTGGGTGGTCAGCGCCCTACTGGCCCCTCGTCTCACTGCGGGTGCTGTGACCACCGGTCTCCTGGAGAGCTGTCTCTTATGCTTGTGTCCCCGGGGCCCTGCCCAGAACAGGCAGCTACAGAGAAGTTTGTAAAACAAATAAAAGTTTGAGTCAAGGGGGCGGAAGGGGTGCTGGGCACTCCCAGGGAGGCAGTTTATAAGGGGGCAGAGCACCCAGTGTGGTTAGGTGGTTTAGAATCTCCCCAGACTTAAAATAGGGGTCTGTTTGTCACTTGAAAGCAAGTTTTTTGTTTTTCAAATCCAGTTGTTTGGGAGAATCACATTCCCCACTTACAAGGTAAGGCAGGCAGAGGTCTCATGTCTCATGACTGGTCCGACCACGGCTGGAGCCACGTGGCATGTGGAGCCAGGCCTGAGGACGAGGGCACTGGGGCTGTCCCCTGGGTGAGCTGCGCTCCTGAGTGGGGGCGGGGGTGCCTCAAGCATGCTGCGGGCTTGCTCTGGAGGCTGCTGGGTGGGCTCTGCCTGTGCAGGTCCCCCAGAGTCCTCACTGTGAAGTTACCTCCCGTGGGTTGAGGGAGACAGGGATAAGGTTGCATTGCCTGGTGGCCCACTGTGGAGTCTTGTGTCCAGCAGCCCTTGAAGGGAGCGGGAGGGGCTCCTGTGCATCTCTGTCCTTCGTCCTGTGACCGCTTTCTCCCCCTGCCCCACTCCCGGTCTGGGGTCTGCCAGGAGGGTGGCACTGGCCCTGGAGCAGAGCCGGCAGGCACAGGGGGCCTGGGTCGCCTCCTACCCACTGCCGCCTCCCTCATCCTGTGGGCACACTCGGAGCAGGGGCTCCCCTGGGAGGGCATAGCCAGGCTCCCGTGGCTGCTCCTGGCTGGAGCGTGGTCCCCGGAACCCCCTCCTCAGGAAAGCTGCCTGGCCCAGAGCCCGTGGGGCCGCCAGCTGAGCGCTGCAGAAGGAGGCCTGACCCCCTGAGCAGAGGTCACTGAGTCCCACCGAATGCTTAATTTTTTCCTTTCTAAGACAGACTTGCTTTCCATTAGGGAGCCTGGACTCTGTTCGTGAGGGAAGCATGACAGTGACTGGAGGGGCTTCCGGGTAGGGAAACAGCCACACCAGTGGGGAGAGGTGCNTCGAGAAGGCCTGCCGCATCCTGGCCTGCAACGACCCCAGCAGGAAGCTAGTAGACCAGAGCTTCCTGGCCTTCGAGTCCTCCTGCATGACATTCGGGGACCTGGTGAACAAGTACTGCCAGGCGGCCCACAAGCTAATGGTGGCCGTGTCAGAGGACGTCCTGCAGGTGTACGCAGACTGGCAGCGCTGGCTCTTCGGGGAGCTGCCCCTCAGCTACTTCGCCCGCGTCTTCGACGTCTTCCTGGTGGAGGGTTACAAGGTGCTGTACCGCGTGGCACTGGCCATCCTCAAGTTCTTCCACAAAGTGAGGGCGGGGCAGCCACTCGAGTCGGACAACGTGAAGCAGGACATCCGCGCCTTTGTCAGGGACATCGCCAAGACCGTATCTCCCGAGAAACTGCTGGAGAAGGCGTTTGCCATCCGCCTCTTCTCTCGGAAGGAGATTCAGCTCCTGCAAATGGCCAATGAGAAAGCTCTGAAGCAGAAGGGCATCACCGTCAAGCAGAAGAGGTAGGCAGGCCACTGGGGCCACCTCTGGGGCCCAGATGGGGTGGGGCCTGTGAGGAAGCACCCTGGGGGCTTGGGGCCTGAGCTCGGCCGGCCGGCTGGCCAGTAAGCTCTCCGTGCGCATACAGAAAACCACCACCCAGGAGACAGGGCCTGCCTGGCACAGCTGCGGGTGGCCAGGGCAGCTGTGGGTGCAGGGCCTGTGGCCAAGACGGAGGCTGGAGCTGACGGTGGTGCCCGTGGGCCCAGGAGGGAGCCAGGCTGGCCTCGCTGGGTCACTGGAGCCACTCTTAATGCCCGCCCCTCAGCTCTGGGCTCCCGTGCTGGTGGGCCCCTGTCCCGAGCACAGCCACCTGGGGAGCCAGCCTGGGGAGGGCCCGTGTGTCCTGAAACGTCAGTGGCCACTGCTGTGCCCCGGCTGTAGGTGTGGAAGCCTTTCTTGTGGGCCAAAGGCAGGCGTGTCCTGGGTGTTAGTATTTGGCACTAACCTCTCCTTGTCTGTTTTATTTTTCTGCCTCTTCTCCGTGTCCATTGCTTTCTCCTGTTTTTCAGTGTTTCACTTTCTAAAAGGTAGGTCTGGAAACCGTGTCTCCACACCTGGCTTCTCTCTGTCTTCCGGCCTGGCTGCTTGCTCTGGCTCTCAGGGCTGGCTCTGTCTCTTATACACCTCGGGTAACTGGGACTCCTCCGCACCCCCACCTGCCACCCGCTGTGCTGTGCTGTGCTGTGCTGTGCTTGGCCTACCAGACTCCCTCCCCTCCTCCAGCACCCTGGTCCCTTCTGCCTCCGGGCCCTCACTCATCATCAGGAGTGGCCTTTCCTCAGCGCCTCTGTCAGCTTCTGTCTCAGCACTTCCGCTCCGGTGGGGGAGACTCCCTGACGACTCTCCCTAAAGCGGCCGCCACTCTGAACGCACTGTGTGGCATCCCCACCGTCTGAAAGGACCACTGTCAGCTGTTCTTGTGAGTCCAACAGGAAGTGGAGTGGAATTTTTCCTGTTTGCCCAGAATTGCAGATTAGGCACAAACTCAGGGCAGAAATGCAGAGTTCCTTCCTGTGGTCCAAGGCGGGGAGCCTCGCCCTGGGCGGCCCTGCCTGCGGGCTGATGAACAGGCACCAAGAGTGGCCTGCCCCGCCCCTCTGCAGTGAACTTGAGACTGGGGGTGGGGTGGCCCCAGGGCGAGTGCAGAGTTTGTGATTAGAATTCGTTCCTTCCCTCACCTTCCGGAGGCCAAGGGAAAGGTTTTCCAGGGCCCCTGCTGGCCAGGAAGAGTGGCCACCTGCCTCGGGCTGCCGCAGGGCTAGAGGGAGAGAGTGGGCTATACCTGTCCCCACGCCCGGCCAGCGCGCCAGGCGGAGAACTCGACCCACAGGCGCTGTGTGGGGCTCAGGGCCGGAGCCGGGCTTGTGTTCCTGGGCTCCGTTTTAGAGAGACCTGCGTTCAGAGAGGAGGTGCGGCTTTCCTGGGGCCAGCCCAGCCAGCGGCAGGGCAGACTCGAGCCCGGCACAGCAGCTTCAGACTGGCTCGCTCCCTGCCGGAGCTCCAGCCAGCCTTCTCTATGCCCGCCCACCAGGCGAGGGTGGGAGCATGGCTGCCTTCCTGGGCCTGGCCCCTCTGTTGGGCCCTGGGCGCTGCGAGAGCAGGTGAGGCCTGTGTCCCTTGCGGGGCAGGCGGCGTGGATGGTGTGGGTGATGTGGCCAAAGTTGCGGGAGGGACAGCTGAGGAGGCCGCAGCCTCGGCCCAGGTGAGAGTCCCGCCTGGTGACCGTGTCTGTTTCCTGGCTGCTGCCTCCCTCTCCCTGCAGCCAGCGTGTGCTGTGAACAAGCACCTTCATGAACTCAGATGTGAGGGTGGTGGCCTTAGGGAGAAGAGGCAGTGGGGCTGAGGGGTAGCTTAAGCAGGACTGTGTGTTTGTACTCTGTGAGTTTGTTAGTTGATGTTTTTGTGATTATGCATTAATGTTAAAACCAAACCAGACAAAAAGCTGCCCTGGGACCTGGCTTCACTGACCCCTCAGGAGGTCAGCACAACTTTGCCCTTCTCCAGAAATACCACATGCTTTTGGGTGGGAGGAGGCCTGCAGGGATCCAGAGAGCTCCTCTGGGCTCTTCTGCTCCTGACTTTGCCTCGGAGTCCCCTGGCCACTCCCCGGCCACTTGCTGGAACAAATAAAACTGGGGGGCTTTCCTGGTGGTCTAGTGGTTAGTGCTCAGGTGCTTCCACCGTAGGGGGCATCGGTTTGTTCCCTGGTAGGGAACTAAGATCCAACAGGCCTTGCAGCACAGCCAAAAACAACAAGGAAACAAAACACAAAACGTTGGTCTGCTTCTCCCTGAAGGTCCTTTCTGAAGGAATTTGCAAGGTACAATAACCGTTTTTGGAGTTTCCAGTTTAATATTCAACCTGAATCTTAGGCCAGTTGAATGAGGTTTGGCACTGTCCTGCCCAACTCTTGTTCTGTTTATAAACATGTTTATTGCCCTGACAAGGAGCAGGTTCTATTCAAGAAAACAGGATAGGCCTGGAGTTCCTCCAGCGGTCAGTGTGCTCAGAGCCTGGAGTGAAGGGTGAGACTATAGGTAATTTGCAGTCTGGGGAAACGGTGGCCCCTAACTGCTGTCCTTCCCAGGATAGAGCAGACAGGCCAGCTGCCATTTGGGGTTCTTTTCTGGGGAAGAAATGTCCAGCATTGGCAGCCCCTGGTCTCGCTGCAGGCAAGGCTCTTCCAACGGGACGGGGTAAATGGATGTCAACAAAACTCATTTCTGTGGGAAAGTCCCTGTAAAGACATATATCCAGGGACTTGGACAGACACTCAGCTGTGTTCACAGCAGCATTACTCCCAACAGCCGAAAGGTAGGAACAACCCTGATGTCCGTCGACAGATAGACAAAACATGTTTTGTGCATATCAGCCATAAGGAGGAATGAAGTTCTGATGTTGCAGGGGGCAGAGATGAACAGGTGGGGCTTTTTGTGATACTATAATAAGGTTACATGTCATTTTACATGTGTCCAAACTCATAGAATGTATGACACCAAGAAGGAATCCTCATTAATTCATAGATTCAGTGATGTGTCAGTTTAAGCTCATCAGTTGTAGCAAATGTCTCATCTGTGGGGAAGGTTGATAATGTTGAGGGTGTGCCTGCGTGGACAGAGAGTATGTGAAACCTCTGTACTATCCTCTCAATTTTGCTGTGGACCTAAAACTGCTCTAAATAATAGTCTTAAGTTTTAAAATATATCTCATACATGGGCTTCACTGATATCTCAGTTGGTACAGAATCTGCCCGCAATGCAGGAGACCCCAGTTTGATTGCTGTGTTGGGAAGATCCGCTAGAGAAGGATAGGCTACCCACTCCAGTATTCTTGGGCTTCCCTTGTGGCCCAGTTGGTAAAGAATCCGCATGGAACATGGGAGACATGGGTTCGATCCCTGGGTTAGGAAGATCCCCTGGAGAAGGGAAAGGCTACCCACTCCAATATTCTGGCCTGGAGAGTTCCATGGGCTACAGTCCACGGGGTTGCAAAGAGCTGGACACGACTGACTCACACGTTCACTTTCGCGTTCTCATCCATGATGTTAACACTGATGAACCTTGAGGACATTATGATCAGTGAAATAACCCAGACACTAAAGGACAGATATTGTATGATTCTACTAATACTAGGTGCCTAGAGTGGTCGAATTCACAGAAAGCAGAGTGGTGGTTACCAGGGGCTGGAGGCTGGGAATTGGGAGTTGGTATTTAATGGGTGCAGAGTTTCCATTTGGGAAGATGAAAAAGTTCAGAGATGATGCTGATGGTGGTGCAGCCTTGTGAATGTTCTTAATGCCACTGAACTGTACACTCACAAATGGCTAAAATGGTAACATTTGTCGTGTATATTTTAACAATTAAAAAAAAAATTCTGTAAAGCAATTATCCTTCAATAAAAAAATTTTTTAAAAAC
This sequence comes from Oreotragus oreotragus, assembly GCA_006410675.1. Classification (NCBI taxonomy): domain Eukaryota; kingdom Metazoa; phylum Chordata; class Mammalia; order Artiodactyla; family Bovidae; genus Oreotragus; species Oreotragus oreotragus. The sequence continues at coordinate 44,880 of SJYX01021520.1, read as the reverse complement.
CACCATGTTAAGATGCTTTCTCAAGACACATACAGATTTTACCTTACAGTTCTTTCCACTCAGTATTTTTAAAGTATTGCTTGTTTTTTCTGTTTTCAGATAAATGTTCTTGATACAAGCAAAACAGAAATGCTCTGATCATTTACCGAAGATCACTGAGGCAAACCTTTGTGAGATCTCCAGACAGTGTACTATCACAGGCAGAAAGGTTAGTCTGAGGTGCCTGGTTAGTACTTCTGTGCTGAGGACAGTTGCCTCTGGCAAAAACAGACATCAAACTGTGGTAGACTTCAGAGCGGTAGACTTCCATCTCATTGTCCCCATGCAGCTGGAGTTTCAAATAGCACCTGTTACCCGTTTTAAAAAAAAATGTCTATAGGAATCTCAATAGATGCCCATAATGGAGAAAGCTAAGTTGCTCAGTCATGTCCGACTCTTTGCGACCCTGTGGACTGTAGCTCACCAGGCTCCTCCGTCCATGGGATTCTCCAGGCAAGAATACTGGAGTGGGTTGCCATTTCCTTCTCCAGGGGATCTTCCCGACTCAGGGATTGAACCCAGGTCTCCCACATTGCGGGCAGATGCTTTAACCTCTGAGCCACCAGGGAAGCCCACCCATAATGGAAAAGATGGTACCAAATCCCCTAATACCTCCGGCTCATTTGGTTCCAGAAATTTCTGATTCTGAAGCTGTGACACCTTCCATTTATTTCTCCACCCTCATGTCTTCTTCCCACCAGTGACTCTTCTGTGGAATGCCTGCCTGCAGCTTAGCTGCTATTTTTAGAAAGTTAAGAGCCGGTATCCAGGTTCCAGGCCAGTGACCGTGGGGCAGAGTAGGTGTGTGTCCTGCTCATGACACATGGCTGGTCAGAGGCTGTGAGCCTGTGCGAGCTGGAACGCGGCGTCTGGTGACCTCCCGGGGTCTTCCGGACCAGTGGCTCCTTTCAGAGGCCCCCAGGCTGCAAAGGGAAGAGTGAGGCAGGCCACCACCCCTGAGCAAAGAGGTGTTTACAGCTGAGTCAGCCTCTCAAAGCCTTTTCTCATGACCCAGAGCCTGTGTGGCCTCTCTCAGTTACCTGCAGAAGCCCTATGAAAAGAAGTTATGCTCCAGAATTCACAGTGAATTCTCAAGAATATCCACTTATCTTAAAGGGAAGCCCTACTGATAACTTTGTAGAAAGATTAAAACAGACTTTTTTTAAAAATGTAAACCTTCATGCCACGTGCGTTATTATGCATGGTTTTTAATCCTGTAGGGCATGGGATGGCAGACAGGTTAGCCAAGAAGCCTTGGAGAGGGTGCCGGTGGATGTAGATGCCCTTTGACCCCTCCTGCCCCCCCGACCCCGGGCGCTCCCTGCACGATGCACCCGCCAGCCTACAACTGCTTTGTGGACAGAGACAAGATGGACTCAGCCATCCCGGACCTGGGGCCCAAAGAGCTGAGCTGCACGGAGCTGCAGGAGCTGAAGCAGCTGGCACGCCAGGGCTACTGGGCCCACAGCTACACCCTGCGGGGGCAGGTGTACCAGCGCCTGATCCGGGACATCCCCTGCCGCACGGTCACCCCCGATGCCAGCGTGTACAGAGACATCGTCGGCAAGATCGTGGGCAAGCACGGTAGCGCCAGCCTCCCCCTGCCCGAGTTTGTGGACAACACGCAGGTGCCCAGCTACTGCCTGAACTCAAAGGGCGAGGGTGCTGTGCGCAAGATCCTGCTGTGCATCAGCAACCAGTTTCCTGACGTGTCCTTCTGCCCCGCGCTGCCTGCCGTCGTGGCCCTGCTGTTGCACTATAGCGCCGATGAGGCTGAGTGTTTCGAGAAGGCCTGCCGCATCCTGGCCTGCAACGACCCCAGCAGGAAGCTAGTAGACCAGAGCTTCCTGGCCTTCGAGTCCTCCTGCATGACATTCGGGGACCTGGTGAACAAGTACTGCCAGGCGGCCCACAAGCTAATGGTGGCCGTGTCAGAGGACGTCCTGCAGGTGTACGCAGACTGGCAGCGCTGGCTCTTCGGGGAGCTGCCCCTCAGCTACTTCGCCCGCGTCTTCGACGTCTTCCTGGTGGAGGGTTACAAGGTGCTGTACCGCGTGGCACTGGCCATCCTCAAGTTCTTCCACAAAGTGAGGGCGGGGCAGCCACTCGAGTCGGACAACGTGAAGCAGGACATCCGCGCCTTTGTCAGGGACATCGCCAAGACCGTATCTCCCGAGAAACTGCTGGAGAAGGCGTTTGCCATCCGCCTCTTCTCTCGGAAGGAGATTCAGCTCCTGCAAATGGCCAATGAGAAAGCTCTGAAGCAGAAGGGCATCACCGTCAAGCAGAAGAGGTAGGCAGGCCACTGGGGCCACCTCTGGGGCCCAGATGGGGTGGGGCCTGTGAGGAAGCACCCTGGGGGCTTGGGGCCTGAGCTCGGCCGGCCGGCTGGCCAGTAAGCTCTCCGTGCGCATACAGAAAACCACCACCCAGGAGACAGGGCCTGCCTGGCACAGCTGCGGGTGGCCAGGGCAGCTGTGGGTGCAGGGCCTGTGGCCAAGACGGAGGCTGGAGCTGACGGTGGTGCCCGTGGGCCCAGGAGGGAGCCAGGCTGGCCTCGCTGGGTCACTGGAGCCACTCTTAATGCCCGCCCCTCAGCTCTGGGCTCCCGTGCTGGTGGGCCCCTGTCCCGAGCACAGCCACCTGGGGAGCCAGCCTGGGGAGGGCCCGTGTGTCCTGAAACGTCAGTGGCCACTGCTGTGCCCCGGCTGTAGGTGTGGAAGCCTTTCTTGTGGGCCAAAGGCAGGCGTGTCCTGGGTGTTAGTATTTGGCACTAACCTCTCCTTGTCTGTTTTATTTTTCTGCCTCTTCTCCGTGTCCATTGCTTTCTCCTGTTTTTCAGTGTTTCACTTTCTAAAAGGTAGGTCTGGAAACCGTGTCTCCACACCTGGCTTCTCTCTGTCTTCCGGCCTGGCTGCTTGCTCTGGCTCTCAGGGCTGGCTTTAGCAGTGCTGCCCCAGAGCCTGGCTGATGTTCAGGCTCGTCTGTCTGTCTGTCTGCTGTCGGTGCTTGGCTGGCCTGGAAGCATTGTCTTGCCAGAGCTGACTCTCTCTGTCCCCGTTTCTTAGAGAAAGGGGGCTTTCGTTCTCGCCCCCAGGCTGGGCTCTCTCCCCTCTGTAGCGGGGTGGGAGCAGGACTCCAGGGCCGCTCTACCCCGTGCCCTCCTAAGGGCCCCTAGGACCAGGCTCTGACCTGGCTCCACAGGTAAGAAGTTCCCTCCAGGCTGAGCTCCCACGTGAGGCTCGCCCCTCCCGGGAGGGGGTGGGATTCATGGCCGGGGCCGGGGCTGCAGCTCTGCTCTGACCTCTGTTCGCTTCCCCAGGCAGTTCGTGCACCTGGCCGTTCATGCAGACAACTTCCACTCAGAGATCGTTGGTGTGAAGGAGATGAGAGACATCTGGTCGTGGGTCCCTGAGCGGTTCGCCCTCTGCCAACCCCTCCTGCTCTTCTCCTCGCTGCAGCATGGGTACAGCCTGACCAGGTAGCGCCCTGGAGGCAGGGCCCTGGGCCTGCCCCCTCGAGGCGCCGAGGTCTGGACTCCAAGGGCCAGACGGAGCAGAAGGGGTGGGGTTGCCCAGCTTCTCATCCTGCCCTCACGTCCTGAAGGTCATGGTCGGGCTAGACCCAGGCCTGCGGACACGGGCACCTGGGCAAGGCCCTGCCTCTTCCTGGGGCCTAGACTTGGGAGCTCCTTTTCTGGGCATCTCTCACTCCAGGGCCACCGCTACTGCGGGAGTTAGGGTCAGAGTCACTGTAGCACACGCGGGGCTCTGCAGCCTCACACAGGCGTGGTGGTGGTCAGGAGCAGACTCCCCCGCCCCCGAGCTTACAGAGCGGCAGGACAACTCGAGGCGGCCAGCCTTGGATGCTGCTCTTCTGCCCCTGTTTCACCAATCCATACCAGGTCTGTCTTGGCCCTGTGGGCTATGTTGGGCCCTGGCCAGTGTCCAGGGGATTCTGGCAGGCTTCCCCCGAGGCACCTCGTCTCCCTGGGGTGCTCGGCCAGGTGTGGCCCCGAGAGCCTCAGGTGGCTTCTGACCTGCGCTTTGCCTTGGGTGAAGGGCAATGCAGACAGAGGGGCCCAGCCCATAGGATGGGCACCGTCGCGCGCCCCCTGCACATTCTGGCACAGCTAGCAACCCCTCTGTGGTGTGGGAGGCCCACAGAGGGACGCTAGCCAAACCCTGGGCACCTGTGCTGGCACAGCAGTGGCCCCAGGCCTCCTCCTGGCTCCCTGGTGCTGCCAGCGCCCGAGAACGCTCTGAGCTTTCCCGGAGCACGGACCTGTTCCTCTGGTTCTGGCTTCCCCAAAGCACTTGGCGTGTGGCTGTGTGCTAGGGGCCGTCTGTCCTGCCACTTCTCCGGGCATATCAGGGCAGAAAGTCCAGGGCTCTGACTGCTTGGCCTGCGGCCTCCTGGCTGGGACTCCCTGTTGGCAGAAGCGCCCAAGCCCAGGTGTTGCCATCTAAGCCGTGTGCCTGGTTCCTGGGAGGGGAGGACGGGCAGGTGTCAGGTCCGTCCGCCCTAGGCAGCCAGGGTCAGCAGCAGCTTGGGGGAGGCAGCCAGGGAGGGGGGCAGAGGCGGGTGCTGCTGTCAGACTGGCAGGGGGATTCTCTGCCCCCAGGTTCTACTTCCAGTGCGAAGGACGAGAGCCCACTGTCCTGCTGATCAAGACTACGCAAAAGGAGGTAAGGACCAGCCAGGGGGACCCTGGCTCCTGGCCTTTTGGGAGGGTGGGTGTTCCCTCGTAGCCCCCACCCAGGTTTCCTGGGCTTAGGGGTACAGAACAGGGCTTGCCCTCCACGGAGAGGTAAATCTAGCCTCCTCACATGACCCCCCAAGTTCCCAGGGCCTCCCTGTTTCCCCGGGGGTACAGACCCTCAGCCTGACCGGCCCGGCAGTCTAGAGGAGCTTTGCAGAAATGCCAGGTGAGCAAGGCCCCACGCCCTCCTGCAGCAGTCTGCCAGCGCCTTCCCCTCCTCCACCCTGGCAGGTAGTTCTCAGAGCCTTGTTCTCTGCAGTGGCTGTCATCTGGAACATACTAAAGGTGTCTAGAAAAGTGAATGCCTCCGTCCTGGAGCGTCTGCGTGCTGCGGTGGCTCCCAGACGCCCAGCTGCACCTGCAGGACTGTCTCCTCTCCTGCATCCGGCTCCCAGGAGGAGCCTGAGAGTCTGTTAAAGCAGGTGACCCGAGTGTCAGATACCTCCGTAACCACTCGGAGGAGTGACTCTAATGGTGAAATAAAGCACTTTGCTGGCTGGTAGGAGGCCTGGGAAGTGTTTCTTGAGCAGGTGCCTCCTGGAAGCTCCCATCTGAGGGGCCTCCCTGGGCTGATTCCCGTAGTCGGAGTGTGGACATGGGCTTGTCCCCAGGCTCCTGGGCCCAGGTGGGAAATGGAAATATCCCAGGAGACAACAGCGGGCAAGGCAGCCTCCATACCTGAGCCCTGCCAGCTCCCCCCACACACTCTGACCTTCCCGTGCCCCATTCAGCCCTGGCCCTCCAGTGGTCAGGCTGTGGGGCTGTGGCTGAGCCTCATCTCTCAGCTGCCCTGAGCACTGGGGGGCTCCCTTGGGCGCGCCAGGTACAGCCTCCCCCTGGGCCTTCCTCCCCAGGTGTGTGGCGCCTACCTGTCAACAGACTGGAGTGAGAGAAACAAGTTTGGGGGCAAGCTGGGCTTCTTCGGGACCGGAGAGTGCTTTGTATTTAGGGTGAGTAGGCCCCCTGCGGGGGGTCTCCCCCTCACGTTACCCTGCTTACTTCCAGACGCGCCTTCCGTCACCTGCTGGGTGTGACACTTAGGGGCGAGCTCCGAGAGCAGGCGGCCCTCTGCAGCACGGTGTGCGTTGGCTCCCGCCCCGGGCTCGGGTCCTCACGCTGGGCACGGATGACGAGCCCCGGGGGAGAGTGGGCGCCGCGAGCCAAGTCCTCACACCGGCCTTTGTCCTCAGCTGCAGCCCGAGGTCCAGCGCTACGAGTGGGTGGTCATCAGACACCCGGAGCTGACCAAGCCCGCGCCCCTGGAGTCCGCCACCGTTCCACCCTCCCCCAGCCACTCTGTGTCCTCTGAGCCCGCTGACCGTCTCTCGCCATTCCTGGCTACTCGGCACTTCAACCTGCCCTCCAAGACAGAGTCCCTGTTCATGGCGGGGAGCAGCGACTGCCTCATCATAGGTGGGCGCCGCCTCCTGCCTGTCCGCGGTCACTTAGCTGGGAGGAGGGTACAGGGTCATGGGCGCCAAAGCCCCGGGCCAGTCCTGGCTGACCCAGGTGGTAGGTGCCTCACCTAAAGGACAGACAGAGCCCCCACAATGGCAGGAAGAAAGCAGCAAATCATTGGGGGTGGAGCAGGCATGCGGGGAGCGTGGAGACTGAGGCTGTGTGCTGGGGTAGGGGATAGATTGGAGTAGAGAGCAGCCCCATGGCTTTACAGAGGCCTCTGGCAGGGCTGGACAAGGCCAACCCAAGACTCGCCTGGTCTGAAGGGAGAGGCTTGGGAGCAGGAGGAGGGTTCCTGGGAGCAGTGCTCGACAGAGGGCAGCCGCTGACCGGGTGTCCTGCAGGTGGAGGGGGCGGCCCGGCACTGTACATCGACGGGGACCTGAACCGGGGCCGCACGGGCCACTGTGACACTTTCAACAACCAGCCCCTCTGCTCTGAGAACTTCCTTATTGCCGCTGTGGAGGCCTGGGGCTTCCAGGACCCTGACATCCAGTGACGGGCGTGAGTCAACGGTGACCAAGCTGCCGCTGCCGGTGGCAGGGGGTGGTGGCAGCTGGGCCCCTCCTCACGGAGGTGGTGGTGAATGAAGACCCCCACATATGTGGGCACCGTCAGGGTGCAGCTGGGCACAGTACTGGTCTAGGCAGTGGTGCCACGGCTGCAGCTGGCCCTCCCGAACCTGCTGTACTTGCTACTCCTTCGTCTTGGACTCAGGTCCTGGCCGGCTTCTAGGCAGGCATCCTGTGCGGAAGGCCGGGGTCTATGGCCCCTGAGCCTCAGTCCCCCAGGGTGAGAGGATGCTGGGGCCAAGGAGCCTGCCCAAGTGTGGGCGCATGGCTCCCCCTGCTGGTGCCTCTGGGCATCTCCCGAGGAGGCCCTGCGGCTCCTGCTGGCCTGCGATGGGCGGGGCCCGGGGCTGTGGGTCCCCGGAGACAGCAGGCGCCCTGTGGACTGTCCCTGGCGGGAGCCTCTGCCTGGAGCTTCTGACTCAGTTCCCGCCTCCCCCGGGCCCCCCTTGGACCGGAACTGCTGGTGAAAGCAGGGAGGACAAGCTGCACGCAGGGCTCCAGGCCCCTCCCCAGGTGGGTGTCCTTGTGTTTCTGCAGAGCCTGAAGCCTCTGCTGGGCCTCGGGGTAGAGTTACGCCTGGAAGGGCCCTCTGGGACAGACCCCACACCAGCCAGCAGTATTTCTGGGCCCTGCCTAGAGAAGCCTGGACCCATGGAGCCTTCTGCAGCCTCTTCTCCAGCTCCCCAAGCTCCCTGCCATGGCCCCATTTGACTGCAGTGTCCTGGCCTGGGGTCCCGTCCGAACCCTCACACGCTCTGTCTTACCGCTCCTCCCCTCAGCTGGTGCCGCCCACCCTCCCAGCTCCTGCCACATGGACCTTCCTGACGCACTGTCTGTGCGTCCGTCTCACAGTGCCGCCTGGGCCTGCAGGGCGGCCCTCTACCGTGACTTCCTCAGCTGGTCCTGAGGGCCCAGCCACCCAGAGGGAGGAGAGACGGGGACACTCCAGGGCTGGGGCTGGGGATCCTGCCCCCTCAGTGCCCCATGCGCCCCCACCCCCGTGCTCATCTTGCCAGGCGTGCATCCTCCCTGCCCACCTCCTCAGATCTCTGCCGAGCCCAGCTGCGGCAATACGGAAGGACATATCAGGAACCCTGTGTGGCTTTGGGCAGGCCGGTGAACCTGCCTGGAACTCAGTTTCCCCAACTGTAAAATGGGGCCATTCACCCTGCGCTGCTGTCCCCGCAGGGCTGCTGAGAGACTTGCAGAGGAGAGAGGTGCTCGGGGCGGGGGCGGTCAGCTTCCTCCCCAGACACCGCAGCCCTCGCTGCCCCTCCTCGAGCCCTCTCAGCCCTCACCTGTGCTTCGGTGTTCATCCTCGAGCCCTCTCAGCCCTCACCTGTGCTTCGGTGTTCATTAAACAGCTGTGTGAACTGCAGGGATCCAAGTCTGGTTTCTTCAACCAGAGGGACCTCCCCGGGTGCCCCACCCCGCCCTGGGTGCCCTGCCCTGCCCCGGCTCGCCTCCTGCTTGTCAGTCTGGTCACAGAACATCAAAGGCCTTTTCAGAGCACAGCCTTTCAGAAGCAGCTGAAGGCACACCTGAGCACCCTTTCATGCCCCTCCGTGAACCTCCTGAGCTTCGGAGTTCTTTTCCTGCTGAGTAATTCCACAGGATTCTCTGAAACTGCCCCAGGGTCCCCCTCCACCCAACTCGGCAGTGGCAGCTGATGAATCACCATTTCTGTACCATGAGATCTTTGTGTGTGCATGCAGGATACTCGCTTTCTTTGCTTTTCCTATCTTCTCCCTAACTTTTCTGCTAAACTAAAAGGTATGTGTGATTATTATCTTCAGTTTTTTTATTCTGATTACTATCCTTGTTATCTGATATTCGGTCTTCCCAAATAGAATATAATTTATTTTGTGACATTCTCTGTTATTCCTGATTATTATTGGCATTTTCTGTTAAAAATTAGCCAAATGTTTATGGAATAGTACAGTGAATTACATTTGTTTTTCTAGAAACATTTGAAAATGTATTTTAAGAAAAAAATTGAACATAGTTTAAAGCAGTTCATTATCAAAGTAGACTATGCATTTAAGGCTTCAGAAAATCAGTATTCTCTGTTATTCCTGATTATTATTGGCATTTTCTGTTAAAAATTAGCCAAATGTTTATGGAATAGTACAGTGAATTACATTTGTTTTTCTAGAAACATTTGAAAATGTATTTTAAGAAAAAAATTGAACATAGTTTAAAGCAGTTCATTATCAAAGTAGACTATGCATTTAAGGCTTCAGAAAATCAGTTTTCCTAAAACAGTTTATATTACAAGAGTAAGTCCATTGTATTTTATGAGTTTTTCCATTTTAATTATTGAATTAAAATATTCAATTTTCCTAATTTTATACATTTTTTTTTTTAGTTTTTCAGGGCAACTTGTTTTAGAAAATTCGGAAGGTTTCACAAGATCTTCAGATTTATCAATTTCCTGAAGCCACAGAGCCCTTATAATCTCCTTACATACCTTATATTTAGGAGATTCAGTTTTTGTCGCTTTATTTTGAGATAATTTTAGACTTACAGAGGAGTTTCATGGAGGGTATAGAGCTCCCACCCCCACCCCCCCTACCCCCCCACCCATTCCCAGCTCATTTATGAAACCCAAGAAATGAACATTAGTACTCACTAGAAACTTAAACTGCAGTCTGTATTCAGATTCCCTGTTTTTCTGTAGTGATTTTTGTTGCAGGAACAGATCTAATCTTTACAACTGTTTATTTTCCCACATTTTAATTAAATTTTGAATGTCATCAAATTCGCCTAACACTGATCTTAGAAACACATTGCCGTGGTGATGCCGTCCGGTGCATCGCAACCGTCCTCCGCACGTCCTCTTTGCACAGAGAAGTCTCCGGGTCAGGCAGGAGTGCCGGACACACCGTGAAGTGCCTCACCCAACGTCGTCAGGTTCGGCAAAAAGGAAAGCATGTGCGTTTTTTAAAATGACCTGTGGTGGAAAAGGAGTTTATGTTCTTCATTATATCCGTGTCAGGTCACATGGCTGGTGACTGGCGCTGAAATGCCTCCCACGTGTGCAGACCACTCGTTCACCCTACCACAGGGAATTCGTCCACACCGTGCTTGGGGCCAAGGAAGCAGAGTCAGCAGACACATACGGTGACAAGGCACACACCAGCTAACAAAAGCTGCCACCTTGGATCAGTGAAGCCCAAGACTGGCCTCTCCTCCGGCTCCCCATGAGACACGACCCTGGTCAGGGGAGCCTGCGGCCCGATCTCGTCCAGGGATGAGGCCGTGCTGTCCCCATCTCTGTTTCTATCTTCACGCAGAGACACAGCCCTCACCTGTTTCGTTTCACTCTGAAGCACCTTGACTGGCTAAGGACATGTCTTGTCAAGTTTGCAAGCTAAAGAGGGAAAAGAAGAAATTTGTGTGAATGATTTGACCCTCTTGTCATGTAGCATGATTATTGGCTGAAAAATGGATTACTGGACTGATGATCTGGAGCATTTCAATGAATGTAATAAAAAATTTCCAGGACTTTGTGAAAATATGTGTGGTGATTGAATGTGGCAGTGAAGCAAAAATCTAACTTTGGAAAAAGTAAAAACAAGTGATTCAGTGATATGTTTGGTCAGTGTTAGTTTTGAGTCCTAAATTTAACAAGAACAAATGATCAACATCACTGTGAAGTATTTGATAGGAGAACATTTCAGAGGATTGGGAGTTCCTGAAGGAGACACTGGACGTGACTGTGATGGACAAGGAGAAGTTTCTCCACAGCTGAGGAAGATACTCTGCAGCCCTGGGTGGTGCCAACTGAGGCTTCCCATGACAGATCTTGTTCATGGCTCCTGGCATGTGGATGTGCTCTGTAAACGTAAGGAATGCCCATCAGGAATCGTGGCCCAAACTTCTTGGACAAGAATCGAAAGGATCCTGGGACTTCCCTGGTGGCCCGGTGGTTAAGACTCCACCCTTCCTATGCAGCGGACGTAGGTTCAATCCCTGGTTGGGGAGCTAGGATCCCACGTGCTGTGTGTCACGGCCAAAAAATAAAAGAATGGCAAGGATCTTTGTCACGTGTAAAACTCTGTTAGAAATACTCATGCTCATCCAAATGAGACTCCTACCTGGAAGTTATGGCAGTCACCATCACCAGTGTCTTTTCCAAACCACATGCCTCTCAGGTGTGCATATATAACCGCCACCACAGAAGACCTCTTCTCTCTGCCCATGCACACGCACGTGCCCCTCCTGTTCCTCCCAGGGCTGGCAGACCACCAGCAGCCCTCCCGTCCTGAGGGAAGGCAGCTAAGGTGGCCGGACTCGCGCCCCCGCTGCCCCCTCTTCCTTGGTGGTTCCCTCCCAAGACCCGCTGGTTCCCGCTCCTCAGCCCCCTCCTGCTGCCGCCCTTGGGGGCCTGGCCCGGGGCCCAGAAGTCCAGGCTGGGAGGGAAAGAAGCTTGGCCCCAGGGCTGCTGGCGCTTTCACACCAGCTGCTTCAGTTCCTCTTCTGAACCCAGAGCCTGGGCCTCTGGGCAATTTCCCATCCTTGATGGGCTGCGAGCCCCTGCCCCAGGACCCTTCCCCAGGGTCCCCTGGGGACTCCGCTGTTGGCCAATGTCCCCACCCCTCCCCTGTTGGCCTGCTGGTGACCGTCGGGCAGTTCTTACGGGGGGGCTGTGCACGCACCTCACATGACAGCGTGGGTTTCTGGAGCCTGCAGTGCCCTCCTACTGTACGGGGCTCAGGGCCTGCTGTGGGGACACAGGCCAGGACTGGGCCCCGTGCCTCCCTGGCGGGAAGACCCTCTGTCCTCCCACACCTCAGAGGCCGGCCCCCTCAGGCTGGGTCGCTGCCCTCTCCTCCCACTACCACCTCACACGGACTCCGTCTGGGCCAGGTGCAGGGTAACCCCAGCTTGAGCTCCCACCTGCAGCCAGCCGTGGAAGTGCTTTGTTTTACTCTCTAAACATTAAGATGGTTGCCTTCAAAGGGAGTGAGGCACAGTGGCCCTCAGGGTTTCACAGCACTGTGCACCTACCGCCTCCACCTAGCTCCCCATTTTCATCCCCCCAAAAAGGGAATTCAGTGAAACACTTGTTCCCCATTCCTCCCTGTCTCCTGGTTTTTTAAAACGGTGCAATGTGCCCCTAGTAGAAAATTGGTCCAGCACGGGAATACCCACAGGGTCCCCGGGGCCCACTGCCTCCAGCAGCCCTGCGTGCATTTCCGGTGGGGACTGTCCCCGTGCGCTCTCCCCAGCCAGCTGCCTGTCACCTGCGCGCACCCCAGGACTCACTCACCGGCTCCCATCTTGCCAGCAGCTGCCCAGCTTTCTGTGGTTTGGATGGTCTCTAATTTCAAGCACAGACAGGAGGATCCTGTCTCCTTTGCTCAAACTTTCCTCATCTTTTAAGCCCTCATTTAGAGATCACCTGCTGGGGGCTGTCTGCTTCACGGGCCCCTCCCTCCTTTGTCTCCTTTGTCGCTGATTTGGCATTGGGAGCTCACTGTCCACACATCTAGCTGCCCCCCACCACCCACCCACCCACACACCCAGGTAGAGTGGGAGCTCCCTTTCTCAGTCTGTATTCCCGGAGTCTAGTTCAGCACCCACACGCAGTAGATGCTCAACATGGGCCAGACAAGTGGCTTAGGGTGGAAGGCCGACTGTTGGAGCAGGGGAAGGTCATGCTGACCTTCAGGGTGCTGAGCCCACACCAGGCCAGACCGTGCCCTCGTGGGCACCCAGGGCTGAGGATTCATTCGACATCCTTTCTGCGAACCTGCTCCCGGCGCCTGGCTCAGCGCCAGGCCCTGGTTTATTGTAAACCCACAGAATTCAGGATTCCCCAGGCCCCAGCCCTGGACAAAGAGCCGCACACCGCCCCCTGGCGGTCAGCACCAGCCCTCGGCTCCCTGCCTGCTGCCAGTCTGGTTGTCACAAGAGTGGCGAATCAATCAGACTGGGACTTCCCTGCACGTCCGGGGGCTTAGACTCTGCGCTCCCATTGCAAGGGGCCTGGATTTGATCTCTGGTAGGGGAGCTAAGCAGCTCAGCTCAAAGAATCAGGCCCTGTCACGGCAGCCCTCAAGGCTCTGGTCAGTGAGAAGGGCTGCTCCGTCTCTGAGATCACCCCCTTCTTCCACCTCTTGCCTCTCTCAGGGCCCGACATTTTGGAGTCACTTGGGGGATACAGTTTCCCCTGCAGGGCTGGCTTCCCCAAGCTGTGCCTCGACCTGCCTGTACAGAGGACAATTTTTTATTAAAAAAAAAGTGTATCATTTTGTGAGCTCCAATTATTTAAATTATACTCCAAAAATCATCTTTATTTATCCCACCCCTCCCCCTCTGGTATCACAACTATATTTTTTCTTCCATCTCCTCGAAACCTTGCCTGGGCCACACACGGCTCTTATCTAGCCAGGTCAGGAGGGCCCAGCGCCCTCTCAGCGTCACACCCTCTGGTGTGTCTTCACTGCTACTCAAAAGGAAAGGTTTGTCCACTGGGAGAGGGCACTCTAGCTGGACACACCCTCTTCAGTTTCCTGATTTCTTGATAAAGTTGCCATGTCAGGCTGCAGGACTCTCTTCTTTCTGCCTTGAAATGGCCTTCCTGAGGATAAGTTCAGCTTTCCAATCATCGGGGGCCTGTTGCTACTATATTCCTGGTCTCTGTCTCCCCAGCCATCCTCTCCCTTCCCTGTGTGCAGTGATACGTGTGCACTGTGTACTAAGCCACTTCAGTTGTGTCCAACTCTCTCTGACCCTATGGACCTTAGCCCGCCAGGCTCCGCTGTCCATGGGTTTCACTAGGCAAGAATACTGGTATAGGTTGGTTGCTGTGCCCTCCTCCAGGGGATCTTCCTGACCCAGGGATTGAACCGGCATCTCTTGCGGCTCCTGCATTGACAGACGGGTTCTTTGCCACTAGCACCACCAGGGAAGCCCTTCCTCTGCAAAGTGTCACTGGGTTTCTCCTACCATCTTCCAGTGCAGACAGTGGGTTTGTTCACCTCCGTTAGAACTCTCAGGGAAGTCGGGACTCCACCCCACATCTCTGTATGCCTCTCCCTACCAGGGTCTCTGGCTTGAGTTTCCCACAGCCCCTCCTTTCATTTATTTGGCTGTGTTTGGTCTTAGTTGTGGCACGCAAGATCTTTAACTGAAGCATATGGGATCCAGTTCCCTGACCAGGGGTTGAACCCGGGCCCCCTGCATTGGGAGCACAGAGTCTTAGCCACTGGACCACCACGGAAGTCCCAGCACTTCCCTCTTTATTCCTGGAAATCCCCATCCGCACTAGGACAGGCCAGCGGCTTGTGATGCTGAGACTTCACACCAGGGGCCGCACAGCTGGCGGGGAGAAGGCAGAGGCGTGTGTCCCTGGCCAGTCCCTTCCACATCCCTTGGACCTTCTCCCACCCCCCAGGGCCCACCTGGAGCTGGGAGGCCAAGGGGAAGGTGACCTGGGTCCCTCCTGAGTCTGTCACTGGTCACCAGACACTCCCTGACCTCTCAGGCAGGAAGCAGACGATGTAGAGAGCTGCACGGGCCACGCTCAACCAGCGGGGCTTGAGTTTCAATTCCGCTCCTCACTAGCCAGCTGACACCAGGCAAGGAGCTTCACCTTCCTAGACCTGCTTCCTTGTCCACAGGATGAGGGTAACGGTGAAACCTTCCTCAAAGGGTCATTATGAGGATTAGGTAACGTGCCCCCTCCCCCAGTGCTTAGGGGGATGGTGAAGGATTCCCGAGAGACTTGTCCCATGTACCATTTAGGAAGATCCTCTGAGACAGGGTGGGGAAGACTGGGGCAGGCGGCCAGGTGAGAGGCTGTGAGGAGACCCAGGGCAGAAGTGAAGGCCCACTTGAGGGGCAGTGGTGCTGGGGTGGGGGACAGCCGAGAGCTGGGAAGCCACAGAACCTCAGGGCCTGGTGAGTAATGAAGAGTGAGCCATGACTCGAAGGCTGCTGGCGAGGTGGCTGCCTGTATGGTTGGTTGTGCCTCTTGCTGGAAATGGAAATAACCCAAGGGGAAGCCACTGGTGACGTGGGGGGAGGTGAGCTCAGTTTGAGGTGTCAGTGGCCCACTGGAGAGCCACTGGGACCTCTCACACCAGAACTTGGGCAGAAAACCAGAAGACAGTGAGCAGAGCCGAGCTGCCCTCTGCGCCCATGGAGGGAACGGTCTCCCTGAACTCCCAGTCTCGGGACTTCAGCCAAGGAGGGGTTTGCACACTCTGCCACCACCATGCTTTTGGCTGTACAGTTGTCCGAGGGGGGCTGTCCTGCACCTCCTTTCCTTAGTCTGAATTCTGCCCCAGCATGCAGCCTCCCCTACGCCCAGCCGTGCCAGCTCCCTGCTCTGGGCTCCCCAGGCTGTGGACCCCAAGTGCCTGGAGTTACGGGGGCTGGGCCTGGGGCAGGCATTCAGGCATGCACTTGCCTGGATGGCTTCAAGTGTGGAAATGTATGGGTGACCACCCAGGGCACAGCAGATGGAGACCTGCAGACACCGAGAATCTGCAGTGATGCTGAGGCTTCAGGGCCTGGGCCCATCTGTTTCTCCTTGTGACTCAAGGAAGGCCATGGGCAGCAGGGCAAGTGGGGGTGAGCTAAAGAGAGTGGAGGGGTGGGGAGGCGGGCAGCAGGCTGAGGCAGCAGACAGGTCCCTTCAGAGAGCCTGACAAACGGTCAGCTTGGTCACCAGCAACCTGTCAGGGCAGCGGGCTGGGAAGGAGCTGGAGACACCAAGTGAAGATTCCTCTTTCCAGAAGTGAGTCAGGCGGTGGAGGACGGTGGGGAGGGCTCAAGCCGAATGGCGGCCTCCTACAGGGATGGCATTCAAGGGTTGCAAATTTGGTGCTGGGGGTGGTGCAGACCCAGCCTCACGGTGGAGAAGAGGCTATGAGGCAGGTTCCTGGTGTGGAAGATGGGTCCAGTGGGAAGGCCAGGCCAGAGGTAGTGACCCCAATGCCCACGTGGAGAAGGCTGATGACTGCTATAGCTCCGGCTGTTCATGAAGAGTGCTTTAATGTCAGGGCAAGGGGTGAGGCTCAAGGGAGACCCAAGATCAGATGGCAGTCACCCAGGGCTCCTGAAATGGGCCAGATGAAAGGGCAGAGGGAACCAGAGCTGGTGGGCAGAGATAAGGCAGCCAGTCGGGGTACCAGGATACCCACATGACATTATCAGGGCAGTCCCAGCCCCAGGCCAGATGGTCTGCTAGGCTCAGAGGGAACCACTTACTGCTGTTCCAGAAACAAGGGCAGCCCTGGATTCGTGGGCTTGCTGTGGGAACAGGTAGGATAAGGGACTCCAGATGATGTAGCCATTCGGGGAAGACTTCACAGGTCGTGCAGGGTTTCATACCAACCGTGCCTACAAGCTGAGGGGTAGAGACAACCCCTCCAAAACGGCAGTCTAGGTCCTTGATGCAAAAGAGAGCACAGATACAGGGTAGGGGCCTCCTTTTCCTCGGAAGCCATGGGAGAAATCCCGAATTGCTGGGCGGGTTTGGAAGAGATTGGAGACGGGGTCGACAGGGGACGGGGGTGGTTGGTGCCTCGGGACACAGGACTCCGGCTCCGCCCTCAGGTCACCCCGGAGGGTGTGAGGACGTCGAGGGTAGACCGCAGTCCTGAGTCCCTGTGGGCTGGACCTTTAGAACCCCGCGCCCGGGTTCCACTCGGAGACCGTAGAGGAAGGCGACGCTCGGAACCGAAACCCCGCGGGGCGGTGTAGCCGCAGAGAAGGCGGGGCGCCGCGAGCTCCGCCCCGTATGCTAATCAAGGTGCGCCCCGCCCCGCCCCGGCCCTGCGACCGGACGGGCCCACCGCAGCGGGGTCCTAGGGGCGCCCGCGGCGGCCGGCGCGAGGCGGCGCGCTGGGGTGCAGGCCGGCGGGGCGGGGCGCCCGGCGTCCCCGCCGCGGCTCCCCCCGCCCGAGCGGAGTGGTGCGGGCCGCAGGGGCGGGGCCCCGGTCATGTGACGCGGCCGCGGCCGCCATTTTGTCCTGCGGTGCTGGTATTTAGAGCGCAGCGGCTGAGGGGCCGGGTCGCCTTCGCAGCCTCCGGACAGCTCACCTCGTGCAGCCCGCCGCCCGCCGCTCCCGGCCCGACCTCGCCCCGGCCTTGGTCCGCTGAACTCGCCCCCTCCCCACCCGCAGACATGTCCGAGGCCAAGAGCGGCCCCGAGTACGCTTCCTTTTTCGCCGTCATGGGTGCCTCAGCCGCCATGGTCTTCAGCGGTGAGCGCCGTGGCAGGAGGGACCCGGGAGTCGGGGGACCCGCGGGGCTCGTGCCTGTTGCTCCCCGGGGTTCGGCGTGTGACGTCATTTTGACGTAATTTCGAGCTGTTGGGGGTGGGGGTCCCGGGTCTCACGTGAC
>SJYX01021520.1:0-27184 GCA_006410675.1 Oreotragus oreotragus | reverse complement strand
AGCAACCTGCTAAGGTAGCAATGGATGTCTTCATTCTAGACGATGAAACTGGTGCTCAGAGAAACAGGCAATTTGGCTACAGCAAGGATGTGTGTACCCACACAGAACCCTCAGATCCTGCCGTTTGAACTCAGGGAAGCCACTGGTGTGGGTTGTCCATGTGACGGGGACTATGGCAAGGCCTGACTTGGTAACTGCCATCTGGTAGCTTTGAGACTCATAAAAGCAGTTTGCACTGAAGAGAGGAAGGGCACCTCCCTTCATCCACCCCACCACACCCTCCAGATTCCCACATACACTGACCCCTTTCTCTTGATATCTGAGAAAGTTACAGAGTCACCCTCATGTGACCACATGTGCTGTCTACAGTTCATGGGCTGCCATCTGGAGCTGCTACAGGAGAGGCCAACGGCCTTTGTTCCTGAGTACCTCTCTTCCTTTGGACCTTGGGGGCCCTACTCCCTACTTTGACACCACAGGGCTTTTCCACGTATTGTGGGGACCATCATTCAGTTTGCAGCACATTGTATACGTCGCTGTCCTTTCCGTACCTCCCTTGAAACTCAGCTTCGGAGCTCCTTTGTCTGCAGCATGGCCCACGTGGCTATAACAGGAGGGACAGAGCTGACAATGAAACAACAGCTCAGATCTGACAGCCCAGAGGCTCTGTAAAAAGGGACCTCACTCTTCACACTGTAGAGGCTGTCATAGCCTCCAGGGTTCTGGAACCAGTGCTTGGGCCAAAGTGACTCCACAGCTGTTTGAATGCCTGGGGAGGGTTCTGGCTATAATGGGAATGGCTTGAGTCTCCTAAGGTTCTGAAGGCCCACAGTGTGGAGGATCATGGTGAACAGAGAGGAGAAGGTGAAGTCTACCCTGGAGGTGGTCGCAGCTCATAGATGAGCCAGACAGGCAGGCAGGTCCCGAAAGCACCAGAGCTGCTTTCATGAGGGAGTGGTGTGGGGGCAGAGGAAGAGACCCAGGTCTGCTCCCTCGCGTGGTACCCACGGCAGGTTGTTACCACACTGAACACTTACTACGGTGATGACCATCACTGCTGTCTGCAGAGGGTTTACACTGGCGTGTGCCTTCATCTGAGAGGTCAGGCCGTCTCTAAACTACACTGGCCATGGGCATGTCCTGTCCTTGGACCTTCACATGTTTTTTCTCTTCCTTACTGAACATTCATTTCCAAGAGGGTTTTTTGGCCATAGCGTGTTGGGTTTTCTCTAGCCTTGTCCAACGAGGATCGCTTTTCGGTTATTGGGGCGGTTCATTTTTCCTGCTCTCTTTCTTGGCTTATTCTGTGAATTTGTTTGTGCTAGAGGAAGAGCTCAGCATCTCCCTCTGGCTGAGATGTCACACTTAAAACAGCAGTGCCTACGTGGAGATTCTGACCACATTTGCCGAAAGGGCTTCATTTTGCAGATGCCATCTTAAAAGTACCTACACTGCCTTTCAGATACACAAAGGTTACCTCAAAAGAAATAAAGCAAGAATTCTCAACTTTAGTCTTACAGGAGGTGGAAAGTCAGAAAATTCCCCTGGAGAAAGGAAAAGCTACCCACTCCAGTATTCTGGCCTAGATAATTCCATGGACTACAAAATCCATGGGGTTGCAAAGAGTCTAACAAGACTAAGCAACTGTGACTATAACTTTCACTAACAGTCAGAAGAAAATCCAGTTTTCTATCATTTCAGTGATTGGCATTGACTGCGGACACCCAAAGAATGGGAAGAAATGGAGAAAGAAGACTAAATGTTGTCAGGTGGGGGAGGGAGGAATGGGGAGTGCTTGACATAAATCCAGGTTTTGCTGGGAAGTGGGGGGATAGAATGAGAAGGTGCAAATGTAGACAGTGGTGATGATTATACAGCATTGTGAAGGCCTTAATATTCCCAAATTGCATCAATTAAGGTAAAATTTATTAACAAAAGCAACAGAAAAAATACATAAAGCCAACAACAACAAAAAAATAAAACATCACAAGAAAGCTACACACAAACGAAATGAAAATAAACTCAAGGGAAGGGAACTCAATCTCCCCTGGGTGGGGAGTGAGTTGATGGCATCCACAGGAAGCAGACAGGAATGGAGGCTGCAGAGCCAACTGCTCCCCTGGAAGAGGTGTTTCCAGAAAGGGCTGCGGGTCTCTATCCAGAATGGAGGCCCGTTGTCCCTGCAGCAGTGGGTCAGTCAGCGTAGGAATCTGGGTCTTGGGCAGGAGCCATGGCAGGCTCTCCCTGCAGAGGTGGTGACTCATCCCCTGACTCGGGTTCTGCTGCCAAAGACCAAGCAGGCACTGGTGTGGGTGGAAGAGAATGTTCTTGCTGAGGGGGCGAGACCTCAGTGCCTGGGGCTGGGGGTCCTGCAGGCACAGAGGTCTGATATGTCCAGTGGGCGGTCCAGTAACAAGCTGGCCTGGTGTCTTTGGGAGGGGAAGTCTCAGGTTTCGATCTTCCCTCAGTGGATCTCTGGGACCTGCACCTGAAGCAACCACTGCTGTAGGGACAGGACTTGGAAGTGGAGTCTGGTTGAATGGCCAGCACTAGAGCAGTGAGAGAAGAGAAGGTTACGCATGGCAAGTCTTGTGATGTGCATATCCGAGGACAGAAAGCTTCCCAGAGAGCACAGCCCCAGCCTCCTCACCTCTGTGCTCTGCCGTGCTGGGCTGCGGGTCCTCCTGCTGCCTCAGAGGCAGGGGTTCTCGGGGTTCTGGGTCGGAGCCGGGTGTGCCGAGCCCCGTGGAAGCCTCAGACTGGTCCCAGGGGTGTGTCCTCGGTGGTGTCTGGG
This sequence comes from Oreotragus oreotragus, assembly GCA_006410675.1. Lineage (NCBI taxonomy): Eukaryota > Metazoa > Chordata > Mammalia > Artiodactyla > Bovidae > Oreotragus > Oreotragus oreotragus. The sequence goes on along the minus strand of SJYX01021520.1, from coordinate 24,390 downwards.
CAGCAGGCATTGCCTGCTTTCTCATCATTCCCAGTGGGCTGACCCCTCCGTGGGCACACTCACCTGGAGCCTGCACTGGGCCTCACGGGCAGGGAGGGGGATGGTGGTCCATCCCTTCCTCGGGGAGGTGGACTGGGTCTCCCCCCTCATCGGCCAGATCGAGTGGGAAGCTCTGCAACGGCAGTGACCGTCAGCTAGCGATGCTGGCGAGCTGTGCCTGGCTAGTATGGCTGCTGATTCTGCCCACTCGAAATTCTGCTGCCGGAATGGGCAGAGATGCGTGACTGCTCCGACACTTCCCCACCCCCCTGGGGAGGGTGTAGACTCCGCTGAGGGCGTGAGGTCAGCCTGGGCAGCCGGCGCTGCCTGGACTCTCCCCATCCCGCCCTTCCCGCTCTCCCCTGGGGTGTGGACACACCCGGCCCACAGGCTTGTGACCCACATCCGCCTGCTCTTACTTGAGGCAGACATACCCTGAGAAACCCCATCCAGCCTCGCAGGGAAAGGACTCAGGGTTACTTGGCTGGGACGGGAGAGGGGGCACGGCCTGGCCTGGGGTTACCGTGTTCCCTTTCTTTTCCTTCGGACAAAGGGCCGGAGGCCTCTCGGGGGGCCCCTGAGCCAGCGTCGGCCGCGTTCCCACACGCTCTTCCTTTGAGCTCTCCTGAGGCCTCGGCCTCTGGGCAGGGGCACACAGCAGCACATCTTGGCAGCCAGCAATCTTGCTGGGGGCTCTTCTCCTCTGTGGAGGCCCGGATACCGGATTCCGGATTCTGCTGGGTTCTGTTGTGGGAAGTGACATCATTTCCTGGGTGCGTTGCCGAGGTCCCTTACACAAAGCTAGACCGGGTTTCTCAGGCCCTCGGTACTGGGCGTCATTCGGTAAACTCTCCGCGTACCTTCCTCGGCCTGGTGGCCCTTCAGACCTTTCCCTTGTTTTACTAGTCTTGTTTGTGTTCTCTTTGGAGACAAATCCTTTATCAGCTGTGTGTTTGCAAGTATTTGTGTGCCAGTGTGTGACGTGTCCTTTGCTTTCTTTTCATAAGGTCTTTCCCGGAGCGGAAACCTTTGATTTTACACAGTCCGCAGGATTGCCTTTTTGTGCCTTGCCTTTCTGTATTGCGTGTGAAGACTCAAAGCTCCTGCCTCGCCTCTGCTTGACCTTCTTCGGGATTTGTGAGGCGGTTGGCACGGAGAATAGGTCTCAGAAACATTCGAAGCAAATTTGGTGTCAAGTGTCAAGTGTCCATCCACATTCATGTCCCCCCCTGCGGTTTTCAGTTCATCGCTCCAGAACTCTTTTGGGGGGCCTCGTGGGAGGTTTGGTTGCATTTCAGTTTGAATTTCTACCCTGTAATAGAGTCACCCAGTTCTGCCATCAGGGCCACTGTAAAGGGGAGTGAGGTGCAGCCTGCACTTCCAGCACTGACCACAGGGTGGGGCGAGTGCTGCTCTCCCTTCTGGGAGCCACAACCTCAGGCATCCCAGTGAGGAGCGGGCTCTGTGTGCTGCTGAGAGGCGTTAGTCTCTCAAGCGCCTCTGGGACGTTGCCTTTGGGCCACTCATGTGGGCGTTTACCATGACAGGAACCATTGCACCCCACTGGAAGTGAGAGCCCATCTGATATCCGCCACAGCTCCTGGAGAGATGTACCTGAGGCCCCTTGAGGGTCCTGCACAGAGCCCTCTTTGGTGTTCATGCTGGGGATCCACTCCATCGTGGGCTGCTCAGGGAAGACTCTCAGCAGTCCAGACACGGCCCACGGGGTTCAACGTCACTGATGTCTTCCAAGGATTTCCATTGGTTAGTGCATGTACTCATCTGAGTGGTCAGGCCGTGTGCGCCGCCTCCCCTTGCCACGTCTAGGCCAGGTCTCCTAGGCTAGAGCTCTCAGGTNTTCCCAGTGGGCTGACCCCTCCGTGGGCACGCTCACCTGGAGCCTGCACTGGGCCTCACGGGCAGGGAGGCGGTGGTGGTCCGACCCCTCCCTTGAGGAGGTGGACGGGGTGTCCCGCTCATCGGCCAGATCAAGTGGGAAGCTCTGCAACGACAGTGACCGTCAGCTAGCGATGCGGGCGAGCTGTGCTTGGCCAGTATGGCTGCTGCTTCTGCCCACTCGAAATTGTGCTGCCAGAATGAGCAGAGATGCATGACTGCTCTGACACCCCCCACCCCCCTGGGGAGGGTGGAGACCCCGCTGAGGGTGTCAGGTCAGCCTGGGCAGCCACTCATCGGCCAGATCAAGTGGGAAGCTCTGCAATGACAGTGACCGTCAGCTAGCGATGCTGGCGAGCTGTGCTTGGCCAGCATGGCTGCTGCTTCTGCCCACTCGAAATTGTGTTGCCAGAATGAGCAGAGATGCATGACTGCTCTGACACACCCCACCCCCCTGGGGAGGGTGGAGACCCCGCTGAGGGTGTCAGGTCAGCCTGGGCAGCCCGCGCTGCCTGGACTCTCCCCATCCCGCCCTGCCCGCTCTTCCCTGGAGTGTGGACAACCCGGCCCGCAGGCTTGTGACCCACATCTGCCTGGGCTTACTTGAGGCAGACATACCCCGAGAAAACCCATCCAGACTCACAGCGAAAGGATTCAGGGTTACCCGGGTGGGACGGGAGAGGGGGCCTGGCCCGGCCTGGGGCTCCCGTGTTACCTTTTCTGTTCCCTCAGGCAAAGAGCCGCAGACCTCTGGGGGGGGCCCTGAGCCAGCATTGTCCGCGTTTCCACACNCCGAGAAAACCCATCCAGACTCACAGCGAAAGGATTCAGGGTTACCCGGGTGGGACGGGAGAGGGGGCCTGGCCCGGCCTGGGGCTCCCGTGTTACCTTTTCTGTTCCCTCAGGCAAAGAGCCGCAGACCTCTGGGGGGGGCCCTGAGCCAGCATTGTCCGCGTTTCCACACTCTCTCCCTTTGAGCTCTCCTGAGGCCTCGGCTTCTGGGCAGGGGCACACAGCAGCACATCTTGGCAGCGAACAGTCTGGCTGGGGACTATTCTCCACTGTCGAAGCCCGGATACCCAGCTTCCGGGTTCTGTTGGGTTCTGTTGCCGGAAGTGACATCACTTCCTGGGTGCGGTGCCGAGGTCCCTTACACAAAGCTAGACCGTGTTTCTCAGGCCCTTGGTGCTGGGCATCATTCAGTATACTCTCCACGTACCTTCCTTGGCCTGGTGTCCCTTCACACCTTTCCCTCGTTTTAGTAGCCTTGTTTGTGTTCTCTTTGGAGACAAACCCTTTATCAGCTGTGTGTTTGCAAGTATTTGTCTGCCAGTGTGTGACGTGTCCTTTGCTTTCTTTTCATAAGGTCTTTCCCGGAGCGGAAACCTTTGATTTTACACAGTCCGCAGGATTGCCTTTTTCTGCCTTGCCTTTCTGTATTGCGTGTGAAGACTCAAAGCTCATGCCTCGCCTCTGCTTGACCTTCTTCTGGATTTGTGAGGCGGTTGGCACGGAGAATAGGTCTCAGTAACATACGAAGCAAATTTGGTGTAAAGTGTCAAGTGTCCATCCACATTCATGTCACCCCCTCCGGTTTTCAGTTCATTGCCCCAGAACTCTTTTGGGGGGCCTTGTGGGAGGTTTGGTTGCATTTCAGTTTGAATTTCTGCCCTGTAGTAGAGTCACCCAGTTCTGCCAGCAGGGCCACTGTGAGGGGGAGTGAGGTGCAGCCTGCACTTCCAGCACTGACCACAGGGTGGGGCGAGTGCTGCTCTCGCCTCTGGGAGCCACAGCCTCAGGCATCCCAGTGAGGAGCGGGCTCTGTGTGCTGCTGAGAAGCGTTAGTCTCTCAGGTGCCTCTGGGACGTTGCCTTCGGGCCACACAGGTGGGCGTTTACCGTAACAGGAACCATTGCACTGCTCTGGAAGGGAGAGCCCATCTGAAATCCGCCACTGCTCCTAGAGAGATGTACCTGAGGCCCCTTGAGGGTCCTGCACAGAGCCCTCTTTGGTGTTCATGCTGGGGATCCGCTCTCTCGTGCGTTGCCCAGGGAAGGCTCTCAGCAGTCCAGACACGGCCCATGGGGACGACCATCACTGCCATCTCCAAAGGGTTTCCATTGGTTGGTGCGTGTTCTCATCTGAGTGGTCAGGCCGTGTGCGCCACCTCCCCGTGCCACGTTTAGGCCAGGTCTCCTAGGCTAGAGGTCTCAGGTCTAACTTGGAGGTCTAGGCTGCACTGGCCACGTGCATCGCCTCTCCTCGCAACTTCGCAGCTTGCTTGTCTTGTCTCCTGTACATTGATTTTCAAGAGTGTGTTTTGTCCACAAGGATGTTGGGTCCTTGTCTAGCCTTGTCTCATGAGGTTGCGACAGCGCTTTTCCGGGGGTTGGCGTGTTCATTTTGTCCACTGTCTTTCCGTGCTTCTTTCTGTGACTTTGTTTGTGCCAGAGGAAAAGCTCAGCACTTCCCTTCTGGCTGAGATGTCGCACCACAGTGAGGCCCACCTGGAGATTATTTGCCACAAGGGCCTCATTCTGCAGATGGCATCTTGAAATCACCTGCACTGCCCTTTCCGATACACAAAGGCTGCCTGAAAGTAAATAGAAAAACAAGAATTCCCAAGTCTACTCTTAACATATATGCGGAGTCTAATAACGCCACCTTTTCTAAGATTTTGTTCACCGGCATTTTCTGGAGACATCCAGCATAGGGGAAGACACTCAGATATAGGAGGATTAAAGGTTGTCAGGCACAGGTGAGGAACAGGGAGTGCTTGAGGTGAATACAGGATTTGCTGGGGGTGGAGGGTGGGGGCGGGGAGACTGAAAGGGCCCCAAACTAGAGCATTGTGACTAAAGTCTACTCTTAACATATATGCGGAGTCTAATAACGCCACCTTTTCTAAGATTTTGTTCACCGGCATTGGCTGGAGACATCCAGCATAGGGGAAGACACTCAGATATAGGAAGATTAAAGGTTGTCAGGCACAACTGAGGAACAGGGAGTGCTTGAGGGGTATACAGGATTTGCTGGGGGAGGAGCGTGCGGGCGGGGAGACTCAAAGGGCTCCAAACGAGAGCATTGTGAAGGTCCTTAATGCTCCGGACATGTACCCCTGACAATCCGTTTTATGGATTGACACTTAGAGGAAAACAATCCGCAACTCTGTGAAGAAGAGCCAGCAGGTAAATCAAGAAAATACAGAGAAAGTGAGTGAAAAGAAGCTCAGGAAAGAGAACTCAATCTCCATTGGCTGGAGAGAGATTTGACGGTGTCCATGGGCGGTTTAGGGTCAGAGAGGGATGGAGGATGCAGAAGTAACCCCTCTCCTGGACGCGGTGTTTCCAGAAATGGAACTGGAAAGGGCTCTGGGTCCCTGTCCAGAGCAGGGGCCGATTGTCCCTGCAGGGGTGGGTCAGTCGTCATGGGCGTGTGAGTCTTGGGCAGGAGCCAGGGCAGGCTCTCCTTGCAGGGGTGGCAGCTTATCGCCTGACTCGGGTTGTCCTGCCCAAGCCCGAGCAGGGGCAGGTGTAAGTGCACCTGTAGGTGGATGTGGAGGTTCTCCCTGGGGGATTGGAGCATTGGCGCCTGGGGCTGGGGGTCCTGCAGACAGAGATCTGATCTTCCCAGTGTTGTGGCCAGTACCCAACAGGCCTGTGTCTTTGGGAGGGGAAGTCTCAGGTCTCGATCTCCACTTAGTGGATTGCTGGGTCGTGCACCTGTCGCAACCATCTCTGTAGGGACAGGTCTTGGAGGTGGAGCCTGGTTGAACTCGGGAGCTGAAGCTAGAGCTGTGAGAGAAGAAAAGATTACCCATGGCCAGCCTTGCCCTGTGCCTCTCCAGAGACAGAATTCTTCCCTGATCTTTCGAGACGAGTCTCACTCCAGGAAGTCACGATAGCATGCCTTCTCGTAAATGCATCCTTCTACGAAAATGGATGGTGTGAGGCGAGCCTATGGTCCAGGCCCTGCCCCAGCTCTGGGGGACCCGTCGCTGTGTCACTCAGCACCCCCTTCCCATACACACGCACAGACCCAACCTCCACACCTCTGTGCTCTGCCGTGCTGGGCTGTGTGTCCTCCTGCTGCCTCAGGGGCAGGGGTTCTCGGGGCTCTGGGTCGGAGCCGGGTGTGCCGAGCCCCGTGGCAGCCACAGACTGGTCCCCGAGTGTGTCCTGGGTGGTGTCTGGGCGGTCTGCCTTGCGTGGTTTCTCATCATGCCCAGTAGGCTGACCCGTCCGTGGGCACGCTCACCTGGAGCCTGCACTGGGCCTCACGGGCAGGGAGGGGGGTTGTGGTACGACCCCTCCCTCGGAGAGGTTGACGGGGTGTCCCCCTCATTGGCCAGATCAAGTGGGAAGCTCTGCAACCACAGTGACCATCAGCTAGCGATGCTGGCGAGCTGTGCCTGGCCGGTATGGCTGCTGCTTCTGCCCACTCGAAATTCTGCTGCCAGAATGAGCAGAGATGCATGTCTGCTCTGACAGCCCCCGCCTCCCTGGGGAGGGTGGAGACCCCACTGAGGGCGTGAGGTCAGCCTGGGCAGCCCATGCTGCCTGGACTCTCCCCATCCCGCCCTGCCCCCTCTCCCCTGGGGTGTGGACACACCCAGCCCGCAGGCTTGTGACCCACATCCGCCTTGGCTTACTTGAGGCAGACATACCCCGAGAAAACCCATCCAGACTCACAGGGAAAGGACTCAGGGTTACCCAGGTTGGACGGGAGAAGGGGCCTGGCCCGGCCTGGGGCTCCCGTGTTACCATTCTCTTCTTTTGGGCAAAGGGCCGCAGGCCTCTCGACGGGGGGCGGGGGGGGGGGGGCCATGAGCCAGCATCATCCGCGTTCCCACACGCTCTCCCTTTGAGCTCTACTGAGGCCTCGGCCTCTGGGCAGGGGCACACAGCAGCACATCTTGGCAGCCAGCAATCTGACTGGGGGCTCCTCTCCTCTGTGGAGGCCCCGATACAAGGTTCCGGATTCTGTTGTGTTCTGTTGGGGGAAATGATATCATTTCCTGGGTTCATTACCGGGGTCCCTTACACAAAGCTAGACCGGGTTTCTTAGGCCCTCGGTGCTGGGTGTCATTCAGTATACTCTCCGCGTACCTTCCTTGGCCTGGTGTCCCTTCAGACCTTTCCCTCGTTTTAGTAGCCTTGTTTGAGTTCTCTTTGGAGACAAATCCTTTATCAGCTGTGTGTTTGCAAGTATTTGCTGCCAGTGTGTGACGTGTCCTTTGCTTTCTTTTCTTAAGTTCTTTCCCGGAGCAGAAACCTTTGATTTTACACAGTCCGCAGGATTGCCTCTTTGTGCCTTGCCTTTCTGTATTGGGTGTGAAGTCTCAAAGCTCATGCCTCACCTCTGCTTGACCTTCTTCTGGATTTGTGAGGCGGTTGGCACAGAGAATAGGTCTCAGAAAGATTCGAAGCAAATTTGGTGTAAAGTGTCAAGTGTCCATCCACATTCATGTCACCCCCTGCGGTTTTCAGTTCATCGCTGCTGAACTGTTTTGGTGGGCCTTGTGGGAGGTTTGGTTGCGTTTCAGTTTGAATTTCTGCCCTGTAGTAGAGTCACTCAGCTGTGCCATCAGGGACGCTGTGAAGGGGAGTGAGGTGCAGCCTGCACTTCCAGCACTGACCACAGGGTGGGGCGAGTGCTGCTCTCGCCTCTGGGAGCCACAGCCTCAGGCATCCCAGTGAGGAGCGGGCTCTGTGTGCCGCTGAGAGGCATTAGTCTCTCAGGTGCCTCTGCGACGTTGCCTTTAGGCCACCCATGTGGGCGTTTACCGTGACAGGAATCATTGCACCGCTCTGGAAGTGAGAGGCCATCTGAAATCCGCCACTGCTCCTAGAGAGATGTACCTGAGGCCCCTTGATGGTCCTGTACAGAGCCCTCTTTGGTGGACAAGCTGTGGATCCGCTCCCTCGTGGGCTGCCCAGGGAAGGGTGTCAGCAGTCCAGACACGGCCCACGGGGATGACCGTCACTGCCGTCTCCAAAGGGTTTCCGTTGGTTGGTGCATGTCCTCATCTGAATGATCAGGCCGTGTGCGCCACCTCCCCGTGCCACGTCTAGGCCAGGTCTCCTAGGCTAGAGGTCTCAGGTCTAACTTGGAGGTCTAGGCTGCACTGGCCACGTGCATCGCCTCTCCTCGCAACTTCGCAGCTTGCTTGTCTTGTCTCCTGTACATTGATTTTCAAGAGTGTGTTTGGTCCACAAGCATGTTGGGTCCTTGTCTAGCCTTGTCTCATGAGGTTTTGACAGCGCTTTTCCGGNTCCTAGGCTAGAGCTCTCAGGTCTAACTTGGAGGTCTAGGCTGCACTGGCCACGTGCATCGCCTCTCCTCACAACTTCGCAGCTTGCTTGTCTTGTCTCCTGTACGTTGATTTTCAAGAGTGTGTTTGGTCCACAAGCATGTTGGGTCCTTGTCTAGCCTTGTCTCATGAGGTTTCGACAGCGCTTTTCCGGTGGTTGGCGTGTTCATTTTGTCCACTCTCTTTCCGGGCTTCTTTCTGTGACTCTGTTTGTGCCAGAGGAAGAGCTCAGCACTTCCCTTCTGGCTGAGATGTTGCACGACAGTAAGGCCCACCTGGAGATTATTTGCCACAAGGGACTCATTTTGCAGATGGCATCTTGAAATCACTTGCACTGCCCTTTCCGATACACAAAGGCTGCCTCAAAGGAAATAGAAAAACAAGAATTCCCAAGTCTACTCTTAATATATATGCGGAGTCTAATAACGCCACCTTTTCTAAGATTTGGTTCACCGGCATTGGCTGGAGACATACAGCATAGGGAAGACACTCAGATATAGGAGGATTAAAGGTTGTCAGGCACAAGTGAGGAACAGGGAGTGCTTGAGGTGAATACAGGATTTACTGGGGGCAGAGGGTAGGGGCGGGGAGACTGAAAGGGCCCCAAACGAGAGCATTGTGAAGGTCCTTAATGCTCCGGAAATGTACCGCTGACAATCGGTTTTATGGATTGACACTTAGAGGAAAAGAATCCTCAACTCTGTGAAGAACAGCCAGCAGGTAAATCAAGAAAATACAGAGAAAGCGAGTGAAAAGAAGCTCAGGAAAGAGAACTCAATCTCCACTGGCTGGAGAGAGAGTTGACGGCGTCCATGGGCGGTTTAGGGTCAGAGAGGGATGGAGGATGCAGAAGTAACCCCTCCCCTGGACGCGGTGTTTCCAGAAATGGACCTGGAAAGGGCTCTGGGTCTCTGTCCAGAGCAGGGTCCGATTGTCCCTGCAGGGGTGGGTCAGTCATCATGGGCGTGTGAGTCTTGGGCAGGAGCCAGGGCAGGCTCTCCTTGGCAGGGGGTGGTAGCTTATCGCCTGACTCGGGTTCTCCTGCCCAAGCCCGAGCAGGGGCAGGTGTAAGTGCACCTGTAGGTGGATGTGGAGGTTCTCCCTGGGGGATTGGAGCATTGGCGCCTGGGGCTGGGGGTCCTGCAGGCACAGAGATCTGATCTTCCCAGTGTGCTGGCCAATACCCAGCGGGCCTGTGTCTTTGGGAGGGGAAGTCTAAGGTCTCGATCTCCACTTAGTGGATTGCTGGGTCCTGCACCTGTAGCATCCATCTCTGTAGGAAGAGGTCTTGGAGGTGGAGCCTGGTTGAACTCGGGGGCTGAAGCTAGAGCTGTGAGAGAAGAAAAGATTACCCATGGCCAGCCTTGCCCTGTGCCTCTCCAGAGACAGAATTCTTCCCTGATCTTTCCAGACAAGTCTCACTCGAGGAAGTCACGATAGCATGCCTTCTCGTAAATGCATCCTTCTACCAAAATGGGTGGTATGAGGCGAGCCTTTGTTCCAGGCCCTGCCCTAGCTCTGGGGGCCCCGTCGCTGTGTCACTCGGCACCCCCTTCCCACACACACGCACAGCCCCAGCCTCCACACCTCTGTGCTCTGCCGTGCTGGTCTGCGTGTCCTCCTGCTGCCTCAGGGGCAGGGGTTCTCGGGGCTCTGGGTTGGAGCCGGGTGTGCTGAGCCCCGTGGCAGCCTCAGACTGGCCCACGAGTGTGTCCTTGGTGGTGTCTTGGCGGTCGGCCTTGTGTCCTCTGTGCTCTGCCGTGCTGGTCTGCGTGTCCTCCTGCTGCCTCAGGGGCAGGGGTTCTCGGGGCTCTGGGTTGGAGCCGGGTGTGCTGAGCCCCGTGGCAGCCTCAGACTGGCCCACGAGTGTGTCCTTGGTGGTGTCTTGGCGGTCGGCCTTGTGTGCTTTCTCATCATTCCCAGTGGGCTGACCCCTCCGTGGGCACGCTCACCTGGAGCCTGCACTGGGCCTCACGGGCAGGGAGGGGGGTGGTGGTCCAACCCCTCCCTCGGGGAGGTTGACGGGGTGTCCCCCTCATCGGCCAGATCAAGTGGGAAGCTCTGCAACGACAGTGACCATCAGCTAGCGATGCTGGCGAGCTGTGCTTGGCCAGTATGGCTGGTGCTTCTGCCCACTCGAAATTGTGCTGCCAGAATGAGCAGAGATGCATGACTGCTCTGACAGCACCCGCCCCCCTGGGGAGGGTGGAGACCCCACTGAGGGCGTGAGGTCAGCCTGGGCAGCCCGTGCTGCCTGGACTCTCCCCATCGCGCCCTGCCCGCTCTCCCCTGGAGTGTGGACACACCCGGCCCACAGGCTTGTGACCCACATCCGCCTGGGCTTACTTGAGGCAGACATACCCCGAGAAAACCCATCCAGACTCACAGGGTAAGGATTCAGGGTTACTCGGGTGGGACGGTACAGGGGGCCTGGCCCGGCTTGGGGCTCCCGTGTTACCTTTCTGTTCCTTCTGGCAAAAGGTCGCAGGCCTCTCAGGGCGAGGTGGGAGCGAGTGTCATCTGCGTTCCCACACGCTCTCTCTTTGAGCTCTTCTGAGGCCTCGGCCTTTCGGCAGGGGCACACGGCAGAACATCTTGGCAGCGAACAGTCTGGCTGGGGGCTCTTCTCCGCTGTGGAGGCCCGGATACCCAGCTTCCGGGTTCTGTTGGGTTCTGTTGCCGGAAGTGACATCACTTCCTGGGTGCGATGCCGAGGTCCGTTACACAAAGCTAGACCGTGTTTCTTAGGCCCTCGGTGCTGGGCATCATTCAGTATAGTCTCCACATACCTTCCTTGGCCTGGTGTCCCTTCAGACCTTTCCCTCGTTTTAGTAGCCTTGTTTGTGTTCTCTTTGGAGACAATCCCTTTATCAGCTGTGTGTTTGCAAGTATTTGTCTGCCAGTGTGTGACCTGTCCTTTGCTTTCTTTTCATAAGGTCTTTCCCGGAGTGGAAACCTTTGATTTTACACAGTCCGCAGGATTGCCGTTTTGTGCCTTGCCTTTCTGTATTCCGTGTGAAGACTCAAAGCTCATGCCTTGCCTCTGCTTGACCTTCTTCTGGATTTGTTAGGCGGTTGGCACAGAGAATGGGTCTCAGAAAAATTCGAAGCAAATTTGATGTAAAGTGTCAAGTGTCCATCCACATTCATGTCACCCCCTCCAGTTTACAGTTCATCGCTCCAGAACTCTTTTGGGGGGCCTCGTGGGAGGTTTGGCTGCATTTCAGTTTGAATTTCNTTAGCGTGGAGCCTCAGCGTTGAGGTGATTGAGCTTGCTTTCTTGGGAGGAGTCTTCATTTCAGGTCTGAATGAATGAATGACCTTTCTCCCCTTTGCTGAGGCCTGGAATTGGGAGGGGCTGCCCCAGGAATGGAGAAAGGGGCCTTCCAGGGTTCACGATGACACTCTAGTTTTGAAGTGGGGTCTTAACAGTCTTGGGTGTAAAATTCAGTGGAAATTGGCCTTTCTGGGAGATGAGCACTTGGGCCCAGCCAGGGATGTGGGACTCAGAAGTGAGTCCTGAGCCCCCTACAGCCCCACCAACTGGTATGGCCTGGTCTAGCCCAGACTTCCTCGGGTCTTTGATGACTCGACCTGCCCCACCCTATCTGGGACTGGAGAGGCTTGTGCAGGTATGTGCAGGGATTGAACTCCAAACAGTGTCTGCTGACTGTAAACACCAGTGGGGTGGGGGCGTGGGGACCTCCCTCTGCCTGGGCCTGCCTGCTGCAGGTCACAAGCCGCTGAGTGGGCCCTGCCCTTCCCATCATGTGCGAGTTAGGGGTCATTTGTGGTGGGAGAAATGCCTGTACTTCCCCTTCCACCCTAGGTGCCGCCCCTATTTCCACATCTTCCAGAGCTGCCTGTGCCCACTCCTTGTGGTGGACAGCTGTCGGTGCCTCCTTTTTCTTCAGTCTCTTTTGATGTTTGCTTCCGGAATACCTCCAGGGCCGGTGCCCAGCCACTTGTGGGTTGTTGATTGTGTCTGTCACTGGCCATTCAGCCAATCTCAGTTGAACTCCTGGGTGCCAGACACTTGGAGACATCAGTGAGCAAGACAAGAACCTTGCCCACATGGAATGTGAATTCTGGCTTTGTTTCCCCCCAAGCCTTTTTGTGTATCCAGCTCCTGGCTGCCTTCCAGTCACCAGGTGCCTCACTTCCCGCTCTTTCTAGAACTTACTTGGTGCCTTTGAGCAGAGCCCTCACCAGCAGGCCTTTGAAAGTTACTGAGAATAGGGTGTCACTGATTCAGGCTCCTGGGGATTGGGGGCCACCTGCTCTGGTTGGCTTGTACACAGCTCCATCTTTCTCCCCTCCGCGTAGGCGGCTTGCTGTAGCCGTACAGTCACCAACTTTTTATACTTGTCCTGTTGGGTCAAACTCTGGTTTGATTTCTTTCTCGAGCCCATGTCTCCAGGGCTTGTCTTCATCCACCTCCTCGTGCCTGCCTGCAGTTGCCAGGCTTCAGGTGTTGCCCGGATGACCGCAGTGTGTCTGCTCTCCCTGGCTCAGATGCTCCTGGCCTGCCTCGATTGGATGAGTTCCATGCTGGATCCCCGTCTCCCATTCCAGCTTCCCCTTTTTTTCTTAATTTGTGACCCAAGTCTTGTAGAGTCTTTCTTTGTCCTGTTTTCCGCAGGCCCGTCAGTGGCTCTTTCTCTGTCTTCTCTATGACTTCCTCCCTACTGGTGGGCCTGCAGAACCATCTCCTGGTTTCTGTCTTGCACCATCTTGAGCCACTTCCGGCCTGGCCTGTGGAGCTGGTGTCCAGGCCTGCCCAGGCCAGGCTGCTTCTCCTTCTGACAGTCTTCCCATTCCTTCCCCTCGTTCCTCTGGTTGCTCCCCACCCCCAGCCATGTGATCTGCGTGCTGCCCTCTGTGGGGATGGGCCCAGCTCACTAGCTGACTCCCCAACTGTGGCCTTGCCGGGCCCACTGCCTGGGATGCTGGCTTCCCTGTAAGGTCTCACCTGGCGCCACACAGCAGCCTGTGCCCTTGCCCTTGAGTAAGAAGCCCCGGTACTGGCCTGCTGTGGTTCTGCGCCCGCAAGAGGCAGCCAAAAAATGCCCTGTTGCTCCAGGAACGGCTTCATAAAGACCAGCACCTGATGGCCAGATGTCTGAGCATGCAGGGCTGGGGAGGAGATCATGCGGGTCCTTTTCCCTGCCCCTGCCCGCTTCTTCCCTCTGCTCCTCCCCAGTGTCTCTGCTCTATGTGGTCTGAAATCGTCTTCTCTTGCCCCATCTATGTCCACCAACTCACTGGCATCCCTCTGCTCAGTTATCTCTGTATGAAGCCCTTCCCCAGACCACGCCACTCTCCTGGATGTGTTGCTGTGCTTGGAGGGGCCATATCTGTCTCCTCATGAGGCGCAGAGCCCCTCTGGCCTCACTGCTGCTCTGCAGTGAGCACAGACTAGTCATCTTTTGCCGCCCAGCTAGGTGAGTCAGGTCCAGAGGAATGTCTGCTACCGTCCTGGCCCCTCCACCTCTGCCCCAGGTCAGCCTCTGCTCAGCAGGAGGAGCCTCGGGGGCAGGCAGCAGTCAGGTGTCCTGCTTGGGCTCCCTCTGGCTTTCCCTTGTGCTTGCAAAGGTTTTTCTAGACTCAGAGAACAGGCTCGGGGTGGGGATGGGGGGTGGTTTCAGGAAGGCAGCCCACCCTGGGAAGAGGGAGGAGGGACGATGGCAGGGGAGATGGGAAACCCGCAGTGCCTAGATCTGCTCCTGCCCACCGGAGAAACTGGGCTTCTCGGAGGTGTCTGCGGAGTCCTTGGGGTAGGCCTGGGTGATGACGTCACAGCCCACCGTCCTTCCTGTCCCTTGTCTTTGACTGTCTTTGTCTGGTTGAGATTCTCCTCAGACTCGAGGGTCCTGGCCTGCTTTGTGCCAGGAGGGCCTTTCCTGATGGAGCTCTCAAACATACCAGTGCTGGGTGCAGCGTGTCCCAGGGCTGGAGCCGTGGGGACTACTGCGGGTCCGGTGGGGCATGGATGAAGCTCTGGCCTAGAGCGCGAGTTGCCAGGCCAGCTTCCCCTGACCCTGCGCTGCAGGGACTTTGTGTGCTATTTTGATGGTGGTCCCAGGGTTGGTGGGCTGACCCTGGCTGGACGTCTGCGCCATTGAGATAGGCAGCTTGTGCTTTTCCAGTTCTTTCCTGACCTGGGAACGAGCCTGGAATCTGCACTGCTTCTGGGGACCAGCTACCTGTTGGCCGGCATGACAGGGCAGCCTGTCCCAGCGCCTCTTTGGGGGTCTGAGGCTTTGTGGGAGCGTGGGGTCTGTGTAGTGGGCCTGGGGCGTGCTGGTGAGCCTGGGTTGGGGTTCCACAGGAGCAAAAGAGCCCAGGTAGGCCAGACAGCCAGGAGGGCCTCCGGGGGAGGGGCACAGGAGACTCCAAGTGCCGGCCTATGGCCGGTCTTTCCAGAGGCCGCCTCCCACTCTCTTGCCCTCGGGGTGAGCACTTGCATTGGCCCTGAAGTACGCCAAAAGCTGCCTCCCTGGTCCTGGCCCCAGGTCCTCTGGGCTCACCTCACTGTCTCCCGCCAGCCCTGGGCGCCGCCTACGGGACAGCCAAGAGCGGCACGGGCATCGCAGCCATGTCTGTCATGCGGCCAGAGATGATCATGAAGTCCATCATCCCGGTGGTCATGGCTGGGATCATCGCCATCTACGGCCTGGTGGTGGCAGTCCTCATCGCCAACTCCCTGAATGATGGCATCAGTCTCTACAGGTGAGGGCCGGCCGGCTCTCCCCACTGCCTCCCTGGGTGGAAGCCGCGGGCAGGGGGGCGCCCTGGGTGGGCTGCTGGTGCCCCACGCCGGCTGCCTCCTGGTGGTGGACCAACATGCCTCTTGTGTTCTTTCTCCCCCAGGAGTTTCCTTCAGCTGGGTGCAGGCCTGAGTGTGGGCCTGAGCGGGTTGGCGGCAGGCTTCGCCATCGGCATCGTGGGGGATGCGGGCGTGCGTGGCACTGCCCAGCAGCCGCGGCTCTTCGTGGGCATGATCCTCATCCTCATCTTTGCCGAGGTGCTCGGCCTCTACGGTCTCATCGTCGCCCTCATCCTCTCCACAAAGTAGCCCTGCGGCCGCCAGTCACAAAATACGATTGATGTCAAGACCACCCCCTCCTCATTCCACAGCGAACAGCCTGACACGCACGGGGCAGCTGCCCGCCAGTAGTCGGTCTTGTAAATGCGCAGTGTCCTAGTGCACACCGTCTGTTGCCCCAGCCTCGCCCCTGCCCGCCCCGCCCCGTGCTGTGGACATCTGGGCCCACCAGTCCCCACTCTGGCCCTGACCAGTGAGGACGCCGGCCTCCGGCCCTCCCCGCCCATCTGCCCCAGAGTGCTCTGTGTATAAGGATGAATTAGAGTTGTCATTTTCTCTTCACTGGATGTTTATTTATAAAGATTTGACCTGTTCATACGTCTGTGGAGCAGCTCTCCGTCTCCCAATTCTATAGTAACCTTAGGTAGACTGTTGTTGCGTTGTGCGGTTACCGTTTACCCTGAGACCCGTTGGATGGAAACACCTCCTGCAGCCCTGGTTGCCGCGGGCCGCGGGCCGCGGGCCAGTGTGCCGGGCCTGTGGGCCCTGGTGCCGTTGCGTGTCCAATAAAGCTCTCAGATGTGACCGGATGCGTGTGTGTGGGTCGCTGTCTGGGCCCCGGCGCAGAGACGGAGCGCCGGGAGGGCGGGGCCGAGGGCGGTGCTGAAGCCGCCGCCACGTCACTGCGGGCCATGCCGGTCACGTGGGGGAGCTGGTCACGTGGCTGCGCCTCCGTCAGCTGAGGGTCACGTGGGCCAGGCCGGAACCTGGCGCCTCCCGCTCAGCTGGGCTCAGGATGCGCGGCGGGCAGGGCGCGGTGCGGGCCCCGGTGATCCAGTTCACCAACTGCCGCATCCTGAGAGGTGGCGCGCTGCTCAGGTGGGCACGGGTGCGGGCCGGGGGGCAAGGGCGGGCTCCGGGCCGGCGACGCGAGCCCCCGCCTGCTCTGTGTGCAGGGAGGACCTCTGGGTGCGCGGGGGCCGCATCCTGGACCCGGAGAAACTGTTCTTTGAGGAGCGGCGCGTGGCTGATGAGCAGCGGGACTGCGGCGGCTGCATCTTGGCGCCCGGCTTCATCGACGTGCAGATCAACGGTGCGGCCCGGGCCTGCGGGGCGGAGACCCCGAGGGGGAGCTCCGAGCCCTGGGCGACCCCTTCTTTTCTGTGGCCGCAGGTGGATTTGGCGTTGACTTCTCACAGGCCTCGGAGGACGTGGGTTCGGGGGTTGCCCTAGTGGCCCGGAGGATCCTGTCGCATGGAGTCACCTCTTTCTGCCCCACGTTGGTCACATCGCCACTGGAGGTTTATCACAAGGTGAGGTCAGGCTCCCAGCCTCAAAGGAAGGAGGCCCCGTGAGCACCCAGCTTCTTGATTTTCAAATCTCATCTCTTCGGGTCAACCAGCACCCCGTTGGCACTCTAGCCTGGCCTCACCTGCTGGCCTTCTTCCCCCGGGGCTTGGGGCCCCCTCCCCCTCCCCCTGGCTTTCTCATCCAGGTGGCTCTCTGCCTGGTCTGCCATTGCAGCTGTGCCCACGGGCTTCCACGAGCCGAACCTCAGCACTTCACCCTCTCCAGCCTGCACGCTGGCCGCCTCTAGGCGCCAGAAACCGCCTCCTCGACTCAGTCTCGTGTGTGTCCGTCCCCCCCGCCCCAGGGACTTTCACATTGCCACATCCTTAGCTGCTCATCCCCCAAACCGGTCCGTGGCAGGCAGCTCCTGGGAACAGCTTTCATAAAGGAGCTCCATTGTCCACCCCAGGCTTCCTCCGCTGCTCCCGTCCACACCCACTAATCGTCACTTCTTTAAGTCTTGGGAGATTTAGTTGTCCAAGGTCCATTGGTCCTTTAAGAAGTTTCACTTTGTACGCAGGTTTTCTGGTTTCGCTCTTTATCACGTTGTTATATTCCGTCTTGTCTTGTTCTGTGTATTGTTCTGTTTCTCTGAACTGTAGCAGGCATACATCATACTTGATTATTTGGTACTACTTAATTTCTCAGAGTTAATCAGGTTATCCTTTCCTCTACCTTTTATGTCCCAGTTCTGTAGTTTTCCTCCAGAACAGGGTCCAGCCCAGGAATCCAGGTTGCCTGTCTGCTGCAGGGTCCCCATCTGGGTGTGTGCGCAGACACAGCCAGGGCTGGGGGAGATTGGCCACACTGCTTGGGTTCAGTCCCGGCCTCCTGACTTCATCTGTCAGCTGAGCAACACGGGACATTCATTTCTTGTTTCCTAGTCTCAGTTTCGTCAAAAGTTAAGCAAGGCTTAAGGTTTGAAAAACAGTGGAGTCCATCTATTAGTGTTGTGTGCTCAGCACTACCCTCGGTTCATATTAAACCCCTGGTAGATGTCAGCGGTGCACATCTTTCTGGAAATTTCCCCCAAGTCTCTTATCATGGAGTCTGGTGTCAAAAACCAAGCTGATTTTCCCGCTACAGACTGGCCCTCAGTTCTGTGCTGATTTTCCCGCTACAGACCGGCCCTCAGTTCTGTGCTGATTTTCCCGCTACAGACCGGCCCTCAGTTCTGTGCTGATTTTCCCGCTACAGACCGGCCCTCAGTTCTGTGTTTTCTGTCGTAGTCATCAGGCCTTGATCTTCCTGCTCGGGACCCGGGAACAAATCCACGCTCTTGCTCCCTTATTCTTTGTCCTCATCTCTCTGGTCCCCATCAGGGGGCGTAGTGGCTGTTCTCCAGTCCCCCCACTGCTGTCCCAGCCCTGGGTCCTGCCCGGGTGTTTTCCCTGGGTGCCTGGCTCTGCACATCACCCACCCCTCTCCCACTCCCCTGCAGCCAGCCCAAGCAACTCCCTCCTTTGCCCTCAGGCTTTCTGCCTGGAAGGCCTTTGCTTTGCTCTCTCCGCCCCAGCAGTGGGTGCCTGCAGCTCCTTTGCAGCCGAGCTGCCCCCCAACTTCTGCAGCACCTTCGAGGATCCTGATACAGAGTGTGGGGCTTCTGCCTTAGGGAAGGAGTTTCCAGCCAGTAGGGCTTCCATCTTAACATTTTCTTCCCAGCACAGGTCACCCCTCATAAATGGCTTGGGAGGTAGGGAGTAAACTGATTTGTGGAGGAAATTGAGGAGAGCTTTGAATATGAAAATGTTAATACAAGGTGATCGCCATAGAAGCTACAGGACTGTTCGGGGGCACGCCCCCATGCACTGCTCTTGCCGTTCTGCCTGCCTTCCTCCAGGGCCTGTTAACAGCGCACGGAACTGGATTGCTAGTTGGTCAGAAGTCCTTCAGGGCCACTGAGGCCAGCTGCTCTTTTTCTGGGGTCTCCTCCTCCCGCCTTGCCCTTCCCTGTCCTTCCAGGAGGAGGGGCAGTGCACCGTGTCCTCGCCTCAGCCCCGCTGCTGAGTCAGCATCAGGCTTCTCTGTGCGACAGCCAGGCCCTCGTGTACTGTGGTCTTTCTGCTGCCTTCCCGCTTTGCACGTGCCTCATTCCCTTCGCCTGAAGACTGTGTTCTGTCTACTCGGTCTCTCTTTTAAAACTCTGTGCTGGGAAAACTCAGTCATTCTCTCTTTTTCTCATTTTCACTCTTTAACTCTGGTGAATTTACGTGTATCACTTGGCTTGTTAGGAAAAACTTCAGCCCTTTGCTCCCACCAGTTCCCTCCAACAGATGGTCACTTTCCACTGGGCTAACCTGTGCAACTTGTCTCCATATCTCTAAAAGATGTACTGATAGTCCTGTTTTTTGGTTTAGGGCGGCATAAATGAGCTGGGAAAGATACGCGTTAGCCCCGGGCCCTGTCTCATGCCCTTCTAGCTCCCTGCCCTCCCCAGAGTCTCCCGTGGTTCTGATTATTAAGACTCATCATTTTCTCGTCTATCAGCTCTGTTTTCTTCGGAGTTCACCTTCTTTGTTTGCTTAGATTTTTGATCTGCTGACTCAGCCCCACGGTTTCAGCCCGTCAGGCGTCCGACTCAGCCTGCCTGTTTCCTGTTGTCTTTGTCCCACTGAGCATAAGCCTCTTAAAACTCCCTGTGTCTCTCTGGCTCTGGCAGAGGGTGGCCAGGTTCACCAGGCTCCCCCTTCCCCGTCCTTCTCCATGTTGAAGGGGGTGTGGGCTGGAGCTCCTGCCTGCTTTGTCCATCTCTGAGATGTGTCATCTGAGCGCCTGGCACACACAAGTGACTTGGCCCCTGGTGTCCAGACCCGGGCACAGCGTGGCTGCACCCTTGGTGCCTGAGTTCTCTGGCCATTCAGCCCTGCCCCGGCCCCTCGCTCTGCCTGGATGGCGTGCACGCCTCCTGCCTCAGCCCCCCTTCTCCAGCCTGCAGCTTGGCGACGTCAGGCTGGTCGCCCTGGCTGGGTCCAGGCCCTTGGTGTGCGGCCCACTGCGTCCTGGCTGCTGTCTGATGGGGCCACCTTGAGGATTCCGCTGCCCCCTTCCTGGGCGCTGTCTCCACGCCTCTGGGTCATCTCGGGCAGGCCAGTCCCGCGGCCCCAGGTCATTTCTGGATTGCCGTGCTTCCTGGTCGAGGCCTTCGACCATCTTCTGACACCTGAGGGCAGGCCAGCAGGGGCTGCGCTCTGAACTCCGGCCTCTGACCTTGGCTGGGCTGTGACCTCTGGGTGCTGGGCCGTGGGGGCAGGGCTTTAACAGCTGGTTCCCCCCAGGTCCTTCCTCAGATCCCCGTGAAGAGTGGTGGTCCCCATGGGGCAGGGGTCCTCGGTGAGTGGCTCGCCCCTCTCCCCGCCCCTACCCTGGGAGGCTCCTTGGGGACCTGTTGGCAGCACCTCGCCTTCCAGGTGCCCAACCGGGGAGGGAGGGCAGGCAGGCAAGAGGGGCCAGGGTGGGGGCCGCAGGGCAGGGGGCCTGCTAGAACCATCACCCCCCTCCCCCCAGGGGTGCACCTGGAGGGCCCGTTCATCAGCCGGGAGAAGCGGGGTGCGCACCCTGAGGCCCACCTGCGCTCCTTTGAAGCCGACGCTTTCCAAGATGTGCTGGCTACCTATGGGGGCCTGGACAATGTCCGCATCGTGACGCTGGCCCCCGAGCTGGGCCACAGCCACGAGGTGATCCGGGCGCTGACGGCCCTTGGCATCTGTGTGTCCTTAGGTAAGAGTGGGAAAGTGTCCTCGCCTCAGGGCGTCTGCCCCGGCTCCCAGAGCTGAGTCTGAGTCTGGGTCCCCACAGGGCACTCAGTGGCTGACCTGGGGACCGCGGAGGAAGCCGTCCAGAGTGGGGCCACGTTCATCACCCACCTCTTCAACGCCATGCTGCCTGTGAGTCCCGGGCCTGCTTGGGAGGAGGGGGCGGGGCCCTACAGTCACTCACAGCCCCTTCCTGCCCCACCCAGTTCCACCACCGCGACCCAGGCATCGTGGGGCTCCTGACCAGCGATCGGCTGCCTGCAGGCCGCTGTATTTTCTATGGGATGATCGCTGACGGCATACATACCAACCCAGCCGCCCTGCGCATCGCCCACCGGGCCCATCCCAAGGGTGAGTGGCAGAGCAGGGCAGGGCAGGAATGAGTGGGAAGACCATGTGGGGCAGGTCCTGAGGCCCCCTCTCCCTGCAGGGCTGGTGCTGGTCACTGATGCTGTCCCTGCACTGGGCTTGGGCAACGGCCGACACACGCTGGGGCAGCAGGAGGTGGAGGTGGATGGGCTGACAGCCTATGTGGCGGGTGAGTGACCCCTGTCCCCAGCCCTGGCCAGCGTGAGGTCAGCCCCTCGGCACTCTGGTGGGATGTGAGCACCTGGGTGTTCCCTGCTGACCCTTGGGGTGGCCCAGGGTGCCTGGTGTCCTTCCACCTGCTCGGCCCCAGAACCTGCCCTTTGCTCTCAAGGCACCAACATACTGAGTGGCAGCATCGCCCCGATGGACACTTGCGTGCGGCACTTCCTGCAAGCCACAGGTTAGTGAGGCTCGGGGTGTGTGCCACGTGTGTGCGCCGCGATGGGGCAGAGGCTGCCTCTGGAAGAGACTGGAGGCAGGGACCACCAAGGTCTGTGTCTGGTGGGGTCCCCAGGAATGTGGCCAGGGTCCCGCCTGCAGGAGGTTCTGTCAGCAGGAGAGGGCGGCGCGAACCAGCCGGGGGCCAGAACCCAGAGCAACTGGTCCTGGAGCCACAGCACCCAAGGGTGGGGCCTGTGAGACTGTAGCTGCAGAGCTGTGGGGTGGGGGCTGTGCTTCAGGGTTGGCATGTTATGGGGGGAGGGGTGGGTGTCTGGCAGAGGCCGTGGTGGGCCAGGCCCCTGTCTCTTATACTGGTGGGTGTCTGGCAGAGGCCGTGGTGGGCCAGGCCCTGCGAAGCCCTAGGCAGTGCCCCGGGGCGGGGGTGTCAGGCAGGGGGCTGGGGGGGTATGCTGTCGTTCAAGGTGCTGGTTGGAGGAGCAGGGAGATGGGTTAGAAGGCAGATGACAGCGGTGGCCTGGCTTGGCGAGTAAAGCAGGGGCTGGAGAGAATTGGGGAACCAGCAGCATCCCCAGGTTGGGGAGGGGAGGCCTTGAAGTTCTGGGGCTGGGGAGGACCCTGCTGGGGACCCTCTTGCCACCATGCCCCACCCTAGCCCTGCAGGGAGCTCACTCACAAAACACTGTGGACCCGGATGCCGTCCGTCATCCCCTCCCCTTGGCTTCCAGGGAGAGCAGCCCTCCCAGCAGGACCTTGGCCACCTGGGACTCGGTGCTCTGCCCGTCACCCCCCCACCCCCACCCCGTCAAATGGTAGAGCCAGCCGGGAGTCGGGGATGGTCACCACCACCTGTGTCCCCAAGCAGGCTGCAGTGTGGAGTCGGCTCTGGAGGCTGCGTCCCTGCATCCAGCACAGCTGCTGGGGCTGGAGAAGCGCAAGGGGACCTTGGACTTCGGGGCTGACGCAGGTCAGGGCCCAACAGGGGGCAGCCTGGGACAGGGCCGGGGTGGGGGCAGGTGGGCCGCAGGTGGGCGCTTCCTCATCCCCAGGGGCTTCGCCTGGCCAGGGCCTTGGTCTGGCTCCCCTTCCCCATTGGGCAGGCCAGGCTTTCTGGCTTCCGAGATGGGCATGGCAAGGGTGTGTGGGAGCGCTGTTGGCTGCCCTCTGCTGCCAGGAGCCTTGTTTCCAGGGCCTCAGTTGGTCTGTGATGGGCCAGGGTGTCCTGTGGAAATCGTGTTCTGGGCCTTGGTTCCCCCACCCCAGCCTCATGGTGGGGGCAGCAGCGGCCCTGCCTCTGCCCGCTTCTCACCGGCCCCCTCTGACCCAGACTTCGTGATGCTCGACGACTCTCTTCATGTCCGGGCCACCTACATCTCGGGCGAGCTGGTGTGGCAGGCGGAGGAGGCCAGGCCGTGACCCAGGACCACCGCCGGAGGGGATGCCCAGCCTCAGCTGGACACTGTCGGTTGGGCATTGGGGAGCTGGTCTCCAGAGAGCGAAGGGAGCCTCAGCCCAGGTGGAGGCCTCAGCCCAGAGGCAGCGGCTTGGATAAACGTGTGCCCCGTAGGGACACGCCTGGTCTCTGAGTTTTGCTTCACAGTGGGACTTTGTTCTGCCCTCACCATGTGCTTTTGGTGGGGGTGGGTGGGTGTTTGTCCCTTAGGGTTGATAGTGGCCTCTCCACCCTGCCTGTGGGATTCTGGGGCTCAGTGGAGGCAGTAGGGCCACTCTCTGTTAGACGGACGTGTCGGAGGCCTCAGCCCCACAGGCAGATGGGCCAGTTGCAGAGGAGTGAAGGGCTGGAGGAAGGGGCTTAGGGAGCAAGTGTGAGGGTTAAGTTTGCCTGTGGCGCTGAGGGAAAGGGAGCTACATCTTGGAATGTTCAGCAGGAAAGAACAGGATCCATTGCTCCTGGAGACAAGGAAATGGTGGAAGGAACTGGAGTAGGGAGGGGCTTCGGGTGGGCACCGCAGAGGGTTTGGGAGGCAAGGGTATGCTATGGGTCATTGTCTGCACTCCTGAGTTGGGTGGGCAGAGTGGAGGCCCAAGGCCACAGCACTGGACCAAGACACAACACCGGGCCCTCCTCTCTGACCTTCCAGAGACGTCTGCACTGGGCTTGGGGCCCCTGGGCTGACCCTGGTCAACCTGCCCAACCAGCAGTCCCACGCTGCCTGGATCCCTTGGGATGATCAGGGCCCCATCCCACCTCCTGACCTGACTCCTGAGCAGGTGCAGTGATCCTTGTGCCCCCAGGGTTGGCAGAAACGTGGGCAACCCTGCCTGTGCTGGTGGGCCGCCCAAGGTCCTCGGTGTGTGTCCCCCATCCTACCTCTGTGTCTGTGCATCAGTATCGTCCTGTGCCTTCCGTGTCCCCGGCCCTGGCGAGAGGCCCGTGCTGGGAGCATGGGCTCTTAGGCTCCTTGGATAGAACAACTTTGAGGAGTGGGGCAAGGGGTTTGGGGGTGCCCTGCTGGCTCTGAGGACCATGACCCAGCAGGGATTGGTGCAGCCCCAAGCCTGGGGTCATCTTGACTTCCCCTCATTTGGATCCTGGGGTGGGCGCCCCTTCCCCCTGCACAGGGGAGCAGCCCTGGGGGCAGCAGGTCTGGGGAAGAGTTGTCCATGGCCCCAGCCACTGCTTCTGCCTCTAGACACTAAAGGAGGTGTCTGGGCTCAAGGGGACAAAGATGGTTGCAGGTCCCAGCAACTTCTGGGAAGAGCAGCCATGTGACTCAGGGCTGAGGGTTGATCTGGGACTAGGGGCCACCTGCCAGAGGAACAAAAGCCCCTCCACCTGCTCAGCCCAAGGCCTCCTCCAGGTGTTCCAGTGTATTAACCCCTCCCTTTTTTCTGTCTGTCCACAATCCAAAGGGTGTGTTCCTGTTTGTCAGCTGGGGAAGCGGGAGCACAGGGTCCCAGGGCTGGTGAACATCGACCAGAATGTGGCCTGACTGCCCGCCCAGGGGTTTCTGATAATGCTACCTTTGCGGAATCACAGAGGGGGCTCATGGACATGATGGTCAGTGGGGTGACACCAGGGAGGGTAGGCTGGAAGCAAAGGGAACTACCCTGCACAGGCCCAGGGCCCAGGCTTAGTGTGGTGTTGGAGGGGGTGACTTGGGGGCTGGAGAGGAAGCGTGATGTGGGGAACTGAGCCCTGCAGCTGGACTGGGAGTGTAGGTTTTGAGGTGGGGCAGCCATTGGAGTTTTTTTTTTTTTTT
>SJYX01021519.1:23364-70686 GCA_006410675.1 Oreotragus oreotragus | reverse complement strand
AAAGAGAAAAACAACCCCTCCCTCCAAAAAGCTATGGGTGTTAACTTGCGACATCCAACCTTTAAAGAACTGTCCTGAGGGATTTCCCTGGTGTCCAGTGGTTAAGAATCCGCCTTCCAATGCAGGGGACGAGAGTTCAGCCCCGAGTCAGGGAGCCAAGATCCCACATGCTGAAGGGTAACTAAGCCTGCGTGCCGCAAGGCAGCACCTCCGCCCCCGGCCACAGCTGGAGAAGGCCCAGCACCGCCAAGATGAGCAAAGGCGTGTTCAGCCACGGCTGACCCTGTGACCCCGTGGACGGGCCTGCCGGGCTCCTCTGTCGATGAACTTTTCCAGGCAAGAGCACTGGCGTGGGTTTCCATTTCCTATTGCAGGGGGTCTCCCAGCCCAGGCATCGAAGCTGCATTCCACGTGTCTCCTGCGTCCCAGGCGGGTTCTTTACCACTGGTGCCCCCGAGAAACCTGGAGGAGACGAGAGGGGCCTCGGGTCCATGGCCACCACCTGAGGCGCAGCAGGCGCCCGGCTCTGTGCTCCAGTACTGGGGCACACATTTACCTTCGAAACAGCTTACTGTGATGCCTTTTTATCCCCACGTTACTGATGAGCACCCTGGAGTTCAAGTGGCTTACCCAGCGTCACGTGGTTAGCAAGCGGCAGACTTGAGAGTTGAGCATGGACCCGTCTGCTGTCAGAGGCTCCTAAGGCGCCTCTTGGGTCATGTGACAGCGCCTGCCTCCACCACTCCCGGGCGCACACCACCAACAGACATTTTATACACAGATCACAACTTTTCAACACTGTTGAGATTCCAATCTGACTAGTGAAATCGTGCATTCATAGCCAAGCAGGCCTTAAACTTTAGTTTGGGGCTGTCAGTTCAGTCCAAGTGAAGGAACTAGATTGGGTGTTTGTAGCCATGACATGTTGCAGCACACTCACACGAGTGGGAGGAAACCAGGGTTCCACGGATCTCAGGTTACATGGCCTTTAAATCTGTGGTCTTCACACTGGGCTGCTTCTCAAGGTCACTCTGCTAGGAAGTAAGGAACCACCTATTTCCAAACTTCTTTTTAGCAGCAACCTTTCCCCCTGTTTTTTCAAAGGAAACTCCAAAGTAAACAAAAGAATAAATTCTCAAGTTCACATTTATAACATTTACTTAATGTCAATCAATGAGGCTGCATTGAAAAAAGTTGGAGTTATGAAAGGCAGTTACATCCTTAAATGAGCCTCAACCTTCAATTTCTCTATTTTGTTTCAAGTGTCTGTGATATTTGTTACCACTTTAAAAACTAAATTTCAGTCAAATTGTGAAATCACTGAAGCACCTCATAGAATTCTATTGATCCCAGTTTTAAAATCACTGCATTTGACTTGAACCCAGGTCTGACTTCAAAGTCCAGCTTTCAACCCCTACATTATAGCAACTGGTTAGGTACTGTACAAAGACAATATTACCATTTTGCAGGGGGGGAAACTGAAGCTCACATAAATTTTCTGTCCTATCCTTAGTGCCTTGCACACTGCCTGGCATAGATATGTTATCTAGTCAACTGAATTCTCCAAGATAGGATGCAAGTTCTAAGCCCAGGCCAACCTCTTTCCAGGAGACACCCGTTGGCACTTGGGCAGGATGCAAGTTCTAAGCCCAGGCCAACCTCTTTCCAGGAGACACCCATTGGCACTTGGGCATTTCATGGCATTTTGCAATGACTTCTCCATCGTACATGATGGAATCCACCATCTCTCAGAAACCATTGTGAGTGTGTGTGAAGTCGCTCAGTCATGTCCGACTCTTTGTGACCCCTGTGGACTGCAGCCCGCCAGGCTCCTCTGTCCATGGGATTCTCCAGGCAAGAATACTGGAGTGGGTTGCCATTTCCTTCTCCAGGGGATCTTCCCGACCCAGGGATCGAACCCGGGTCTCCTGCTTTGCAGGCAGACGCTTTATCCTCTGAGCCACCAGGGAAGCCCAAAAACCATTAGGAAGAGAAATATTTGTGGTTGAAGTGAGTGTTCCTGGCTCATTATTTTGCCTTTGAGAGAAAAAATATGGAGCTGAAGCAATTCAGTTGCCTCAGGCAACTCCCTTTCTCAGAGCAGACAGGCCTCTCACTCTGAAGCCACAGACACAAATAAACAGAAATTGTCCAATAAACCTCCTTGAATGCAGGTAAAAGGAAATGAAAACTGCAGGGCAGGTTCCTATGCAGGACCTCCCACAGGTTGCCAGGACTGGGAGCTGTCTGGACAGGCCTCGCCGCCTCTAAGGAAGCCCTACAAGCTCCAGGTGGTCAAGGCCCCTTTGTTCCAGGACTTCACATTTGTCTTGTTGATAGCTTTGCCCCTGAAATTGGAATAAAGGCAGGCATTAAAAGATCCAGTCCAACCCCCTCACTGCGGACTCTGAGGCCCTCTGTGAATTCCTGGCTTCCGCCCTAGCCTCCCCTTACGCCCACCCCCGCCCCGCAATTCCTGCTGTTTGTCCCTGAGCACAGCAGCCTCCCTCCAGCTCCGTCTCTGGGCTGCTGCACACCCAGCCTCAGACAGTGCAGAATCTGCCCACAATGTGGGTTCCATCCCAGGACTGGAAAGATCCCCTGGAGGAGGAAATGGCAACGCACTCCAGAATTCTTGCCTGTAGAATCCCCATGGACAGAGGAGCCCGGCAGGCTGCAGGCCGTGGGGTTGCAAGGAGGTGGACACGACTGGACAACCTAGCACGCAGCACCGCTGCCTGGCATGACCTCTGACCCACCTCCCACCCCGACTGTGTTTCACCTGGAAAATTCCTCCCCGGCTACAGTCGTCACTTCTGCGATGAATCAGACTCCCTGGAGGCGGGGCTCCCCCTGCGGAATTTCACACTTTTTAAAAAGCTCCCTGGGCAATTTGGGTGATCAGCCGGCTTTGGAAACAATGGTGTCAACACACACGGGCGCGCACACACACGCCCTTCCCACCACAGAAGCCCTCACACTGGCTTCTGTTCTCCCACATCCTCTGCAGGGGAGTTGTCCCTCTGTAACTTGATAGGGGTGGGGAGAGGGAGGCGGCAGCTAAAAAGAGGAAACCGCCAGAGAAAAGACCAGCAGGGGGAGGGGAGGGGAGGGGCTTGTCCCTCTCCAGGTCTTTGGACTGACTTGGGATCTCCATGGAGAAACGGTTTAGAGACGCGAGTTCATGGAAGTGTCTAACGGGCTGTCGGGAGTGTGTCATTTCCTCGTTTCTGTCCCGTCACAACGAAAATCTGAAGCGACGGATGTTAAAGCCCTCAGCTCGTCGCAGCTCTTGGGTGGTGTCACAGCTCCATGTGACAGCTCAGTTTTATTTAGAAAATAAAGGAAAATAACATCCTCGAGGCGTGAGGGCATGCCGAGGCAAGACGCGAAGAGGAGAGAGAGCGAGAGAGCGTGCGTGCACGGCCCCCGGCCCTTGGGCTCTCCTTACAGGTTTCTCCTCCCCCTGGGCCGCCCCGTGTAAACCGGGCTGCTTGTTTCATCTGAGGTCCTCACTCTGGTCCTCGGACATTCCTTTGTCCTCTTTTCTCGGGCTTTTCCCCTCCTTGTCTCTTAGCCACTCCCATTCCGGACTCCTGTTTCCTATTCTAACTGCCTAACAGGACTTTGTGCCAACGTGAGCATGGGCAAAGAGTCAGGGTCTGGGGGAGCAGAAGGGGCACAAAGGCCCTCGCCGACGCTGCAAACTGGGAGAGCATCCAGGCGTACCTTGTGTCAGCAGAAACACCTGTGGCAAGCGGAGGAGACGCGGAGGAGCCAGGCAGACGCTCCAGGGCAGCGGGGAGTGTAAGTGGCCCTAGGGGCCCACTACTGGCCTTGACCTCCTCGCCCCCAGTGCTCCAAGGCCTGACGGAACGACTGACCGAGGCGGGGCAATTAGACCACTTCATCTGCTCCTGGGAGACCTTCAACGCCTTTGTTGGCTGATGGACTCCAGAACATTCTGAATCAAACAAATATTTGTACACCAACGTTCAGAGTAGCACTGTATTTTTTTTGTTTTGTTTTTAGTCTATTTATTTGGCTGCGTCAGCTCTCGGCTGCAGCACACAGGATGTTAGTTGCCCTGTGGCATCCCCAACCAGGGACTGAACCTGCGTCCCCGCATTGAAGAGATTCTTAACCACTGGACCACCAGGGAGGACCCCTAGAGGCATCATTCACAGCAGCCGAAGGTGGAAAGGACCTGAGTGTCCATCGATGGATGGAGCATAAATGGAGCAGTCTATACACACACAATGGAATGGTATTCAGCCACAGAAAGGAGTGCAGTCACCGCATGGGCTGTAAAATGTATGAGTCTTGGAAGCATCAAGCTAAGTGAAATAAGCCAGACAGAAAAGCGCATCTGTCCACTTCTGCGATGTACCTAGAACAGGCGAATTCATGGAGACAGAAAGTGCAACAAAGGTTCCCGGGGCAGACAGGAAGTAGGCAGGGGGAAGGAGCTGTCTCATGGGCACAGGGCATAAATCTAAGTTGGGGATTACGAAAAAGGTGTGGGTGGAGACGGCAGGGACGGCTCCGCAGCGCTGTCAGTGTCTTTAACGCTGCAAATGATCAAAATGACAAATTAACAAAATGGGACTATGCCTTTTTTTTTTTTTTTTTTAACTTCGCCTCAGGACACCCCCAAAGCTATGCAAAAGCCTCCTGGACTGCACGGTCTAAGATGCATCCACCCGACCCTTCTTCCTCCCTGCTTCACCTGGGTCAGATGAAATCTGTCTGAAGGCTCCAGCCTTCCCTGGCTGCCTCTCGGTCTCCTCCCACACGAGCACTCTCCCCCAGTCCAGTCTGCCCATTCTGTCTCATCTTGGCATCTGTTTCTCAGAGGATGAGATTTATATGCGGGTGAATGAAGCTCATTCACTGGGTCGCAGGCACAGGCGCAACCCCCATCCCCAAGCCAGGGACCCTTCTCGGAACAGTGAGGACACTTCTCAGGACAAACTGAGCCACAGCAGGTTACACACTTCAAAAAGCTTTTTATTGAATTCAATTTCCAAAAGCACAGACACTTGAGACAATTCTGCAAGGACCCTGAATTTTTGCAGGGCCGTTTTTGGCTACAGTAAAAAAAAGAAAAAGAAAACACCAACCACACGCGCACACACCAGGTTGGCCCCGCTCACTCGATGGTCTCCTCGAAGGGCGGACAGTTCTGAAAGGCACTGGGCGGCGATGGGGTGGGGCCTGCCTTCCTCAGGCAGCCAGCTCAGCGAGGGCCCTGTCCAAGGGATCCACAGACCAATAGTTGTCATCCCAGCCGAGGAACCAGCCCACGAACGAGGGGGGCTCGAAGCCCTGCTTCACCACGGTGATGGGGGTCCGTCTGTCACGATTAGCTGGATCCGTCTCGATGTAGCGCTTAGCTGCAGACACATGGGCAGAAGAATCCTCAGTGTCTCCAGCACCAAGGAGGTGGCTCCATGCCTAAAGTGGTTTTGGTCCCACTGCCCCTAACACCCAACCCCTCCCCTGGACACCACCATTCCTTAAAGGCAACAACAGCCACGTGACTCCTTCACTGCCCCACCCAGGAACACAGGAAAGGCCAGGGGTCACAGTTTAACCTCCAGCGTCACAAAGCATGCCTCATTTTTCTCTAGCATCCCCTACTGGAAGATGTTAAAGAAACCAGCTTTTGGTTTTCCAGCTCCCAAATCAGACTGTACTCAGCTACCAGAGATCTGCTTTCCTGCATCTAAATCCAGATGCGGTTAGTCCCTGGGCATCCTGGGAACCCGAAGCAGCTTCTATGCCTCTTCCTCTTGGTGTGACCTATGGCTTCTGCAGGAACCGAGCTGTTCTCTCGGCCAGGGAGGGCTCACCAGGGGCTGGCCGTGGGGGAAGAAGCCCCCACCCTACTGTTCCGAACTCCCAGACCCGCACAGGAAGCTGCTCCCACCCCACCGCCCGAAACAGTCTCGCAGGCACGCGTGGGTCCTCACCAGAGTTCAAGGCTTCTGTCTTCTCCTCTTCTTGAGAATCCTTACCGACCCAGACAAAGACCTGGAGGAGAGGCGGGAAAGGGAAGGCGTGAGATGAAGCTGCATGAGGGGCGCTGACCCAGCTGGCTGTTGGAGGAAGAGGAGGAGGTTCCAGGTGTGGGCCGGACCCCCCAATTCACAAAGCCCACGGACTGTGACTGGAGGACTGGGGAACAGACGTGGGGTACTGGGGACCTACACCCCGCTTTGCGGGCCCGCCCACCCCCGGCGGGGGCGGGGGGTGGTCTGCCTTGTGTCCTTAGACAAGTGGAGTTACTAGCGGATTACATTCAATCCAGACTGCAGTTCCCCTTGAGAACGGGGAGGATCTGGCATCAACAATCACCCGCAGTGGATGAAGCTGAGCAGTAGCTGCCCCTGTGATGGGGGAGCTCCACCCTGCCTCAGACTCCCCACACCTTCGCGCCCTCCACCCCAGCCTGCTTCAGTCACCAACACTGACAACAAGTGCAGAGAGCCATGAGACGGAGCGCCTTCTCCAGAAGCTCATGAACAGTCTGTTTCGGGGCATCTACTTATTCAACCAGTGAGCAGACTAGCGTGCTCACTGGTCTAGTCATCCACCCAGTGAGCACTGAGGGTCTGCGGGGGCCACTCTCGGGGTGTCTGAGCCAACAGGGGTCTAAGCCTTGGAGGAGAAACAACTCATCACCACTACTGCCATCCTGAGTCTTCAGTTCAGTTCAGTCGCTCAGTCATGTCCAACTCTTTGCGACCCCATGAATTTGCAGCACGCCAGGCCTCCCTGTCCATCACCAATTCCCAGAGTTCACTCAAACTCACATCTGTCGAGTTGGTGATGCCTTCCAGCCATCTCATCCTCTGTCGTCCCCTTCTCCTCCTGCCCCCAATCCCTCCCAGCATCACAGTCTTTTCCAATGAGTCAACTCTTCGCATGAGGTGGCCAAAGTACTGGAGTTTCAGCTTTAGCATCATTCCTTCCAAAGAAATCCCAAGGCTGATCTCCTTTAGGATGGACTGGTTGGATCTCCTTGCAGTCCAAGGGACTCTCAAGAGTCTTCTCCAACACCACAGTTCAAAAGCATCAATTCTTTGATGCTCAGCTTTCTTCACAGTCCAACTCTTACATCCATACATGACCACTGGAAAAACCATAGCCTTGACCAGACAGACCTTTGTTGGCAAAGTAATGGCTCTGCTTTTGAATATGCTGTCTAGGTTGGTCATAACTTTCCTTCCAAGGAGTAAGCGTCTTTTAATTTCATGGCTGCAGTCACCATCTGCAGTGATTTTGGGGCCCAAAAAATAAAGTCTGGCACTGTTTCCACTGTTTCCCCATCTATTTGCNTTTGCATTTCTTTTCCATGGGGATGGTCTTGATCACTGTCTCCTGTACAATGTCACGAACCTCAGTCCATAGTTCATCAGGCACTCTATCTATCAGATCTAGTCCCTTAAATCTATTTCTCACTTCCACTGCATAATCATAAGGGATTTGATTTAGGTCATACCTGAATGGCCTAGTGGTTTTCCCTACTTTCTTCCATTTAAGTCTGAATTTGGTAATAAGGAGCTCATGATCTGAGCCACAGTCAGCTCCTGGTCTTGTTTTTGCTGACTGTATAGAGCTTCTCCATCTTTGCCTGCAAAGAATATAATCAATCTGATTTCGGTGTTGACCATCTGGTGATGTCCATGTGTAAAGTCCTCTCTTGTGTTGTTGGAAGAGGATCTTTGCCATGATCAGTGTGTTGTTTTGGCAAAACTCTATTAGTCTTTGCCCTGCTTCATTCCGTACTCCAAGACCAAATTTGCCTGTTACCCCAGGTGTTTCTTGACTTCCTACTTTAGCATTCCAGTCCCCTATAATGAAAAGGACATCTTTTTGGGGTGTTAGTTCTGAAAGGCCTTGTAGGTCTTCATAGAACCATTCAACTTCAGCGTCTTAAGACGAGCTTTATTACACCAAAAAGTCAATTCAGCTGATTTCTATGTGTCATCTGTTCTGATGTGTATCTGAATATTTTAATGAACGCCCATCATTCATAAAATGTGAAAGTGTTCAGCACTCGGTCGTGTCGCTCTGCAACCCTACAGACTGTAGCCCGACAAGCTCCTCTATCCATGGGGTTCTCCAGGCAAGAATACTGGAGTGGGTAGTCATTCCCTTTTCCAGGGGATTCCCCCACCCAGAGACTGAAGCCGAGTCTCCTGCATTGCAGGGGGGCTCTTTACCATCTGACCACCAGGGGCGCCCATTCATAAGGTGGTATCAGACAGCAGAATGCAGGCACTCTCGCCCTTACTTATGCACAGCTGTGTGCCTGCTGCATGGCCGCCTCCACACCAGCTCTGCATGGTGTCTGTCCTGATCCTCACAGGACCCCCAGCAGCCCAGCATTCTGCCTGGAAGACAGCGATGCTTCATACGTGTTGACTGAGCGCATGAACAAACAGATGAACAAGCAGATTAAGGAGCCAATGAAGCAAAGCTGCCAGCGGCTGAACGGCTAAACTGCACACCTTTTGTATTGATCTTCCAACCGGGAGCCCAAGAAGAAGCCAGATGGCGGGCATCTTGCACCTGCATGCCCGCTGTGTCCGGCCCTGACAACTCGGGGAGGAGACAGCTTGCTAGGAAGGGCTACTGACTGCCATCCCCCACGAGGACGCAAGGCCCCTGGGGACAGGGGTACGTCTCTTTCTAGGTGAGAGATTACACCTGCATGAGATGCGAACCAAAGTCCAGCTTTCTTCACCAACAGGTTCAAAGCAAGAGCTCATGTTCCCCTAAGGCCTGGGAAAGGACGCCGGCCATCTGATTTGCCTCTCTAAGGTGCTTTGCTATTGGCAAGGGGATTCTGTCTGCCTCTCGTCTGCTGGGATCATGCCCACGCTGCAGATGAGGACACGGAGCTCAGAGTGGGAAGTTACTTGTGGGACCGTCCGTTACCTGGTCCCAGGTGTCCAGAAGCATGACGTCATCGGTGGCCAAGTCTTCCTGCATGAGCTCGCCGGGGACCTCTTCGATCTAGCAAGGGATGGAAGAGGGTAATGAGAGCCCACCCGCAAGCCGCCTTCCCCCAGCTCTCTCTGCCCTCCATGGGGAGCTGCTGGGCTGGTTCCAGCCTGTGGGGGTCTGCACTGGGACATCAGAAGGTCTCTCCTTGCCCCTGCTGTGGATGCCTCAGCTTGCTCCCTGGAAAACACCTCCCAAGGGGCGAGCAGAGGGAGCGACCTCGGACCTCCCCTGGGACTCACCACGAAACGTCCGATCTTGTTGGAGCAGGCAAAGAGGCGAGGAGGGTGGGCGTCCATCTTCTTGTCCTTCAGCCGTGGGGACGTGCGGTAGGCGGCCTTCCCACCCAGGGCCTCCCAGAAGCTGTCTGCGAGGGGAGGCCACACCAGTTACCAGCCGACACCACCTCCCCGCTCCAGCACTTCCCCGTAGACTCTGGGACAAACGCTGCCTTCGCACAGCCAAGTGCTCTCAGCCGCCACCCAGCATCTTAAAACCCCAGCGTGACAAAGAAGGAAAGGGCCTGCGGGACTCGAGGGTGATGAAGCAGAGGCCCGTGGCAGGGGGCGGCGCAGACTCGGCACCAGACACAGGGCCGGGGCTGCTCCTGGTCTGAGACTGGCGACGGCTCTGCGGGACGGGGGTGATTATCCCCGCGCAACCAACGAGGCGGCTGAGGCTCAGAGAGGCCGAGCCACTAGCCCAGCGCCACACAGCGTGCGCGGAGTAAGCCACCTCATCCTACTGCTGTTCCCTAGATTTCCCCACTATACCTGCTCTAGCCACACGTGCTTTTTATATTCAGATGCATTTTCCCACAAGTCACATTTAAACACACGTTAACTGAAGCAGGTCGCGTGTGACTCCTTTCCAGCCCCGTGGACCAACCACCAGGCTCCTCTGTCCACAGGACTTCCCAGGCAAGAGCACTGGGGTGGGTTGCCATTGCCTTCTCCAAGGGATCTTCCCGACCCAGGGATCAAACCTGCGTCTTCCGCATTGGCAGGTGGATTCTTTACCACTGGGCCACCAAGGGAAGCCCATAAGCATGTGACTGCTGCTGCTGCTGCTAAGTCGCTTCAGTCGTGTCCGACTCTGTGCGACCCCATAGACGGCAGCCCACCGGGCTCCCCCGTCCCTGGGATTCTCCAGGCAAGAACACTGGGGTGGGTCGCCATTTCCTTCTCCAATGCGTGAAAGTGAAAAGTCAAAGTGAAGTCGCTCAGTCGTGTCCGACTCTTCGCGACCCCATGGACTGCAGCCCACCAGGCTCCTCCATCCATGGGATTTTCCAGGCAAGAGGACTGGAGTGGGGTGCCATTGCCTTCTCCAAAGCATGTGACTAGTGGCCACCAAATTAGACCTAGCTGATACAGAACATGCCCATTCCTTCAGATGTTTTCAGTGGATTATGTGACTCTAGACCAAACTATTCTTCCCCATCTCTGCTTAGTTAGCATCAAGCAAGAAAGAGCAGGCTTAAAAGTAAGGAGGGAAAGATCTAGGGTTAGCATAACGGAAGTGTTCCTGACCCACACGCTGGAAATAAGGCAGGCTTGTGGCATTTCTGTCCACGAAGCTTCTCAAGGTTAGGCTGAAGCCGCCACCTACAATCTTTCATGGCTTTCCCGCAAGTGAGCCGCCCTCCAGCCGCCTTCCCCGCCTGCCCCAGCCCACACCGAGCTCTCCTTTCTCACTCCCAGACGCCTCCCTCTCACGGACCACACTCTCATTTTCATCTTGTGTGTATGTGTCAGTCGTGTCCGACTCTGTGCGACCCCATGGACTGCGGCCCACCAGGCTCCCCCGTCCCTGGGATTCTCCAGGCAAGAACACTGGAGTGGGCTGCCATGTTCTCCTCCAGGGGATGTTCCCAACCCGGAGATCAAACCCAGGTTTCCCGCACTCCAGGCGGATTCCTTACTGTCTGAGCCACNTGCGACCCCATGGACTGCGGCCCACCAGGCTCCCCCGTCCCTGGGATTCTCCAGGCAAGAACACTGGAGTGGGCTGCCATGTTCTCCTCCAGGGGATGTTCCCAACCCGGAGATCAAACCCAGGTTTCCCGCACTCCAGGCGGATTCCTTACTGTCTGAGCCACCAGGGAAGCCCCCTTTTCATCTCACCCACTTTAATGAACACACGTTAGGGGACGAGTGCTGAGGCATGAGGAGGATAACGAAAGTCCCGAGCAGGCAGGAGGCAGGGGAACCCAGCAGCTCCGTCCCCAGAGAGCAGCAAGCCCCCCCCCCCCCCACCGCCCCTCGCTCCTACCTGGCTCGCTGCCTTCTGCCACCTGCACGGGTTGGGCCCGAAGCACCCTGAGCAGCTCCAGGGCCCCGGTCTTCTCTGCCTCGCTGGCTCCCGCACCCACCCACAGGTAGGCGGCCGAGGGGGTTTTCAGGACAAAGGCATCGTTGGAATTCAGTGCTCCAGCCTTGGGCATCACCTGGGAGGGTAGTGCTCAATTAATCAATCAGGAAGCAGGTGAAAAGGCTTCAGCCCCCTCCTCGTGGCCCAGGAGATGCTGCAACAGGAGCGGCTCTTAAGGGTGGATTTGGAGGAGGGAGCGGGTGCCCCATCAGAGCTGAGGGGCCTCGCTGACTCCCACGAGTCACGAACGCACTGTGCTCGGCCAAGGAGACGCTAGAAACCTGGGATGCATTAACAGAAGCTGAGCACCTAGAACCAAGGAGGTGATGGTCCCGTTGTCCTCCAGGCTGCTCAGTAGGATTAGGCTCAGCTTCTGCACCTTCCACCATAAAAGGGACAGCAGCCAAGTGGATCAAGAACAACATCCAGATTGTGAAGAACAGACTATCTGTTAGGTAGTGACCTGCCCGTTGTGGAAGGTATGCGAGGAATACTGGGCATTCTTGAAACAAGGGGAAATCTAATACATACAATCCTGCTGTGAGGGCAGGGAGGTACAAAAAGCTGCTTCTTAGCCCCTCAGCCACCCCCGCCCAATCCTGTGCCCAGAGATCTGCCCATCAGGCCTGGGAGGTTTCCAAGAGGCCAATCCTGCCAGGGGTCCAGGGCCCGGGGCCCGGGGCATTACCTCCACAGCCCGGGTGGCTCCAGAGCTGCTGGCCCGGACCTGGAAGAGGCGGGTGCTGGCGGGGGCCGTCTGCCCACCCTCGCGGGAGGTGCCGCCCCTGTAGATGATCATGGGTTTCCCACCAAACAGGCTCATGAGGTGAGCGGGCTCCTTGCCTTGGACCACACGGCTCTGAGAGGGAGACAGGAGCGCAGGTCAGGAAAGGGGGGCACGAGCATCGTCCTATGCGCACACACTGGGCTCAGCTCAGGGCAGCTGGCGTGGCCCAGGCTCACCCCCAAACAAGCCGTCACGCTTGGGTCTGTGTGTGGAGTGGGGCGTGGCCCTACAGTGGGCAGGGGCTGGCCGGGGAGCAGGAGGTGCAGGAGGGCTGGAGACAGCCCTGTTGGCCGAGGTCCCCCGGGCACTGCTTCAGCATTTCCCCTCCCACAAGGCCTGGCCTGGCTGAGGCTGGGTCTAGTCCAAGAACCCAGAGAGCCCATGTTTGCAAATATTCCCTTAAATGGAAGCCCAGGGATGGTTCGTGGACGTTCTTCCCGGATTGTGACGTCAGCCTCGGCCAAGAAAGCTGGCAGACTGGTGAGAAAGGAGCCTTCCAGGTCTGGAGAGAACCCTCCTGCGGAGCCAGTGCAGGCGGCGGGCAAGGGCTTGGCGGTGGGAGGAGGGGACAAGGAGGTCTGAGAGGAGGTGCCATCTGTTCCTGCCCTGTGTGCCCGCATCACTTCGGATCCCAGCTGCGGCCCGTGCTGCCTAAATGCAAATCGCCGCACACGATTCGTGGTCCCTTCCTAGCAAGAGCCACCACTGCTGGGTCAGAGCTCCGGCCCCAGCTCCACCTGCTGGGGAGAATTCAGGCCACGGGTGACTGTACGTCCTCTGCCTGCATGTCTGATGAACCTCCTTCTCCCATGACTAGACCGTAATAAACCACATCACAGCGGTTCGGGGCAGCGCCCAGGGGCCGGGGGTAGGATCTATCTGTGTGTTCACGTTTGCAGATGCAGTGTCCGCGTCCTGCATAAATGTCTGTCAAAAGGATGGACGCGTGGGATGAGGGAGGGTCAGATGAGTGAGCAGTGGGCTGGGCTCACCTGCACGGGAGTCCCTCCCAGCTCCTCGTCCAGCTGAGCGGTCAGGATGGCCGAGGCGGCCACCTCATCCTGGGTGGACTGGGCGCCCTGCCTGGAAGGGAAGTGAACCTCAGCACCTCGGTTTGCACAGAGGCCAGGACCCTTCTGTCACCCTGGGCTTGAGAAACCCACAAATCTCCAGATTACAGGTAATGCAACTGACAGAGAGGAAAAGAGATTTCTCTGAAAAGGAACCAGAGGCAGGAACCAAACCAACACAGCAGCCCCCAGCTCAGCATCTCGTCTTCCGACAGCGGCCTGACCACAGCCCGTGGACTTCCTTGTCCTAAACCTGCCCCACGGGGAGACGCACAGCGGGGGCCTTCTGCCTCACCGCTTCCCCTGCCATCTAAATTTCCCAAGACTAACCTGTGTGATCTGCACAAGCAATCTAACAGATCAACGTGCTGATCAAAGCAAATGTTTTAAAAGCCTTCTCCTGAATTTTGTACCATATGTGTATCATTACTATCTAGTCCAGAAACATTTCTTTCAAGCTGCTTTTAAAGGTCTGAGGTTGTCAAATTGAGAGGCAACCTAGAGAATACAACTAATGCTCTTCCACAGCATGGAGACTGGGACAGAAGAGCGACGCCAGAGGAGCCGTCACAGCTTAAAAGATGGAGAGCAGATGACTAAATGCCACTGAGGAGGCGTGATGGCTAAACATCATGTGCGACCCTGGGTTAGACCCTAGACCAGAAAACCGACACGAGTGGGAGAACTGGCGCAATTCAAGAGGCGCCTGTGGAGGAGCACACGGTCTCGCAACAATGTAATTTCCCAGTTCCGAAAACTGAACTATGGTTAAGTAAGAGGTGACCTTGGAGGGAACTGTAACAGGTACATGGAACCGTCTGCACTGGTTTTGCAACTTTTCAGCAAGTCATTTCAAAACGAAAAGCTTAAAAAAGAAGAAACCCATCCGTCAACTTTAAAAAGTTGGAGATTGCACAGTAAGAGAAACGAACTGAAAAATATTATACTCAGAGATCATTTTATCAACTCTAAAGTTGACAAACAGCAAAAGTGTGGTAACACAGTCCACCAGTGAGACCACGAGGAAACAGGTACTCGCATCTGTCACTGGTGAAAATGCAAACGGGCAAACGGCACAAAGCTCATCTAGAGAAACGGGGTGCTATCTGTCAAAAGGACGAGCGCATTCACTGTCAGAGCCAGCAATCCAACTTCTGGGAACTCACTCTAAAGATATTTCTCTAAGCATCCAAAATGATGTTTGTTTAAGCCAACTAATCATAGCAGTGCTTGTAACAGTAGGAGTCTGGAATCAAAGCAAATATGCATCCGCAGGGAATTTGTTAAATAAACTACAGGACAGCCACACAGTGGAATATTATGTGGCTGTAAAAAAAAAGGGGGGGGCCGGGTGGTAAGGGAGCTCTTGGACTGACATAGTCTGAACTCCAGGAAGTATTAACTGAAAAAAAAAAAGCAAAGTGCAGGACAATATACATAGTAAGCCATCTTTTGCATAACGAAGGGAGGAGAAATAGGACTACGGGGTCAGATTTGCTTTTATCTGCATAAAAATGACTGGAAGGATATACAAGAGGCTAATGAAGGCAGGCAGCCGCAGAGGAGTGAGGGCTTTAGAGCAAGGTGGGAGAAGTCGTGAATATGTCATCTCTCTTTAAAGAATTAAAAATAATTCTTAGTTAGAAAACATCAGAGGATAAACAGAAGTTAGAGTGGAATTGAGGGAGAGATTTTCTGTTCGTTTCTCCCTAGTCCCCACGTCTCTCCTACAATAGACATATGATGCTTTTATGAGATGAGTTTACAATTTGTTTTGAGAAGTAAGACCAGTGGTCTTGCCCCGGAAACAAAAGCCTTTCCTAGTGGAGCACAGCCGTGCTGGTCCAGGTTCACACACCTGCAAGCTCCCCTCAGCCCTGTCCTCTGCCCCACGTGCTCCCAGCGTGGGCCCCCGCTCCGCCCCCTCTGCCCCCCGCGGTGGCCGTGCTCCCAGTGTGGGCCCCCCCTCCGCCCCCTCTGCCCCCCGCGGTGGCAGCGGTGGCCGTGCTCCCAGCGTGGGCCCCGCTCCGCCCCCTCTGCCCCACGGTGCATGCTCCCAGCGTGGGCCCCGCTCCGCCCCCTCTGCCCCCAGGACCCCAGACCCTCACCAGGTGTAGATGATCTGTCCCTGGCGGCCGCCGTGGCGGTAGTTGTACAGGATGATGTAGCTGTCACCGCCGTAGAACTGTCCGTACGTGGCGGGGTCCACGGGCACTTTGTTGGAACCTTCAATTCTCCAGATCTACCAGAGCAAAGCTGGGCTCAGACATCGGGCGGCATTCCCGGCCCCCAACTCCGACCAGCTGAGAAACCAGAGGGTGCTGGGTAGCGGTCACACCACAGGATTGCCCTCGGACTCAGCCTGAAGTTAAATAACTTGCTGGAATCACCGAGCCACTAAGACTGAAACCCAGGTCTTCTCTTCCAGATCCAGACAGCGCGCCCCTGCTCCCCCGTACTTCCTCCTCCTCGAGAGCAGCCCAGGGACTGGCAGCTGCGTGGTGGGGCTTAGAAAATGCTTTCGGTGCGTGTTACACGCCAGTGTTCTTGCCTGGAGAATCCCAGGGACGGGGGAGCCTGGTGGGCTGCCGTCTCTGGGGTCGCACAGAGTCGGACACGACTGAAGCGACTCAGCGGCAGCAGCAGCACACAGCCCAACACGGGCTCGGGGTACAAATCAGTACACGACCCGGAGCCAAATCAGGCTCTACCCCCTCGCAGGCTGTGCACCCTTGGACAACTTGCTTAATGTCTATGGGCCTCAGTTTCCTGATCTGAAAAATGGGAATAATAAGGGACATTGTAAGGATCAAACGGGCTAATTCCTGAGTAGTGCTTGGCCCAGGATGCTGGCCCTGCAGGTGGTGGCTACTCTTAATAATTATTATGAAGATGGTGATTACGAATGTTGCCATTAGCTGTATCAGCAAGCTGTCTGGATTTCAGATGTCACCTGCGGAGGCAGGGTCGTCACCGAGTGACCTCAGAATGACCCCTGCTGGCAGATCTCTTTGCAGAGCTCGGATGACAGGTTTTCCAAGCGATCATGAAGCCCTGCAGCGCCACCTGGTGGTGCCGCTAGTCCTGGCAAATAGAATCTTTGACCCTTGAAAATTCTTGAAGGTGCCGGAGTGGGATTAAGCCTCATTTTACCAGGGGCTTCCCTGGTGGCTCAGACAGTAAAGACATCTCCCTGCGATGCGGGAGACCTGCGTTCGACCTCTGGGTCGGGAAGATCCCCTGGAGAAGGGAATGGCAACGCACTCCAGTACTCTTGCTCATGGACAGGGGAGCCAGTCCAGGGACTAACATTTAACTTCAGCTTCATTAAACAGATGAGGAAAGTGAGATTCAAAAAGGTTAAGCAACTTGCCCAAGACCACACCGCTGAGCTGCCAGGGCTCCTTCCACACCGCCCTATCCTGGATCATCTTCACTGCATGCTCCTCTGCCACTGAACTAATGAACCGACGGCAAAACCAGTAATAAAAAATGAGCATTTTTGCCGTTTCTATTATGTAGGATGGAATCAATGTCTGAAGTTAATTCTACCTCCTAAACATCTCTGAATCCTGCTCCCCACCTCTCCATCTTCACTGTGAACTGCTTGGGCTCAAGGCCATCTCCTCTTCCTAAACTACTGCACGACCTCCGCATGAGGCCTCCACTCTCATTCTCCTGTCTCTAAC
The DNA here is from genome assembly GCA_006410675.1 of Oreotragus oreotragus. NCBI lineage: Eukaryota > Metazoa > Chordata > Mammalia > Artiodactyla > Bovidae > Oreotragus > Oreotragus oreotragus. The sequence continues at coordinate 53,752 of SJYX01021519.1, read as the reverse complement.
TCACTTTCACAGCGAGTTCTGGAAGCACAGAACTGAGCCTGTCACATTTCTGCCTTAAAAAAAAAAAACCCTCACTAGCACCTAATGGTTGATACAGAATCAAGGCCACATCTTTGGACAAGGAATTTAAGGCCCTTCCCTGAGAACATCATCAACACCAGGCTCCCAGGACAGCTCCCTGCCCGAATACCCACTCTTACTCGGCCAGCAAACTCCTACTCACACTCTGAGGCCCCACCCAAGGGCCCCCATCTCTATGGAGACGCCCCAACCACCCATCGGTCTTCCACTGACCACACAGGCCTCAGCAACCAGCTGTGGCCACCTCCCCTCCCAGACACTCTTCATGGGCAGGGCGGGGTCTCAGACTCTTGGCAGGGAGCCTGCAAGACAGCAGGGGCTTAGGGCACGTTGGTTGTAAAACTCAAGCAAGACAAAAGAATCCCACCAAAATCCCATCAAAACTGGGGTCAAAGCCTCTTAGAGAAACATCCTCAGAGAAGAGATGGGCCAGAGGTGCCAGAGAGGGAGCCGGAAGGCGCCTCGACACGCCCACCCAGCCCCCCGGGGTACCTGCTTCTGCCCTCTGCCGTCATCATCCATGCCGTGCTGGGCCGCCATGGCAGTGGAGGTGTGCAGGGTGGCCGCGTCGAAGGGCACGCGCTCCACGTTGGCAATGTGGCTGGAGAGATAGCTCAGGCCCAGGCCGTCCGTCTGGTCTGGGTCCCGCCAGTTCTTGAAGAACTGTTTGAACAGCGGGGTCTCGCCGCCCTCGGGAAGGACAGAGACCTGGCAGGGATGGAGGAAGAGAAGGTCGTGGCTGGGCCGGAGTCCCCTGGAGGGCAGAGGCCACCCGGCCGGCGTCCAGGGAGCCTCAGACACCCCGTCCAAGCTGAGCGCAGGACACCCCCACAAGCCAGCCTTCCCCACCCCGCCGGGCCCACTCTCTGTCCCCCCTGGCTCCCTGGCTCACCTGGGTCTGCCTGGGGTAGTCCATCTTGGAGATGAAGTCGGAGGCTGTTTTGAGGGCGGCCTTCCTCTCCTCAGTGTTGGCCTGTCTGCCTGTCGGCCGGAGGCGAACAAGGGGCCTGGGGTCAGGGCCGCACCCAGCTCAGCAGCCCAGGGAAAGCAGAGGGCAAGCCTCCCTCCCTTTCGTTCCTAGACTGTGGACGGCCAAGGCCAGAGGCCCCAGAGCTGACCACGCCATGAGCTCCCGGGGGTCCAGCGAGGGGTCCTGGCTAACGACCGCGAGCATACCGACCCACTTACTGAGCTCAGAGCTACATAGAACTTGCTGCATTTAATCCACACAGCAACCTTCTGTGATGAAGATCCTGATCTTGTCCTCATTTGCATGCAAGGAAGTCAGGGTCTTAGAGACGGTAAGTTCTTGACCAAGGCCACTCAGCCAGTAGGGAAGCTCAGGGCCCCAGCCTGCCTCGTCTGCCCCAGGCTCATGAGCCAAGTCCCTGCAAGGCTGCAGGGGCGCCCGTGCAAGGCCCTGTCGGAGCCCTTCCCTTCGCCCCAGTACCTTTCCAGACAAAGATCTTCCCGTCTTTGCCATGGTCCAGGATGAAGCAGTCCTCTGACCTCAAGGCCCCCTGGGCGAAGGGGTTCTCATCAGCCACGAGGGAGACCGACATGGTGCCTGCACCGTTGGAGACCTGGGGGGTGAGAGGGGCCCGGGGCCCGTGAGCGACCACCCCGCCTCGTCCTGCCCGCGGGCGCCCCAAGCCCGCGCTTGCGGAGCCCGACGGCCCCGCCGCCTCAAACGACGCTGCGGACAAACACCGCCCTGAGGCTCATGTGGGATTTCTTTGTCCCTTTCCACCTTCTCACAACCACATCTGCGACCTACACACGGGTGTGCCGTGGAAATGGCAGGCAGAGAGGGAAGGGGAATCAAATGCGGGAGCGCAGGCGGCAGAGGAAGGCCACCGCCCAGCTGACGAGGGGGCACTCGAGCTCATCGGCTTAAGAAGGCAAGCACACAAAAGGAGCGCGGGCTGCGGGCAGTGCAGTATGCCGGGCTGGACCTGGAAGCAAAGACGGGGAGTCTGAATGAAGTCTGAAGTTCGGTTAACAGCACTGAACCGATGTTTCTTAGTTTTGACAAATGTACCTGCTTATGTTAAGATGTTCAGGGGAAGCCGGGTGAAGAGTATATGGGAACCTTCTGAACCATCTTTGCAATTTTTCTGTAAATCTAAAAACTATTCTAAAATTAAAAGTTCATTGAACTTTTCTGAGGGTACCCTGCTTGTCCAAATTCAAAAGATGTGACAGTACCCAGGGCTGACAAGGCTCTGGGTAAACAGGTGAGGGTGATCGCGGAGCCTTCCAGAATGCAGTTTAGTAGCATGTGCCAGGAAGTTAAGTAATAAATGTTCTGCATTTATTGAAAACTTTGTGCCAGGCACTGTTCTAAAAAATTTATGTAATTTAGTGACTTCTACAGTTACAGGATTCCTTTAATCCTTACAGCAACCCTACAGGTAATCTCATTACCATCCCTGTTTCATTCGCAGGGACGCCAAGGCACAGGGAGGGGAAGTCACCTGCACGGCTAGAAAGCGCCAGATCCGGGATTCGAAGCCAGGCGGCCTAAGTCCAGAACCTGTGTTTCTGTCAGTTGCCTCTCATGGCAGAACCTTCCTCCCTGGGCTGGTGCAGACAGTCTGACTCCAGAACTGGTTTTTTTCTGATCCTGCCACGCAGCTGAATGCAGACATCGGCTCCCTGTCTCGGGACTGAACCAGGGCCCCAGCGCTGAAAGCCCACAGTCCAACCACTCGCAGCCAGGGAGCTCCCGAGGGGCAGTGCCTCCTTTTATTTGCCATTCATTTTATCTATGGCAATTGGTAAAGGCCAAAACCTTTTCATCTTGAGGAGTCAAATATACTTAACTATTTTGTTAACAGTTTCTTTTTTCTTAATATAGATATATTTTACTGAAGTTTAGTTGACTAGTTAACGTACAATGTTTCAGATACACAACAAGGTGACTCAGCTACACACACACATAGTTTTTGAGATTATTCTCCACTATAGGTTACTACCCGTTATTGACTATAGTTCTCTGTGCAAGAACCAGTATTTTCAATCACTGACTCATGATTCAGCCTGTGACCCAAACGATCCACATCTGGAAACCTCCCCTAATTCCATACTTAGCACTTGTGCACAAAGAGAGATTGCTGGCGATCAGAAAAGGTGGGAACATTCTCATGCCCATCAGTGGGGGATCTGCAGAGATTGCCACACGCATAAAGCACTATACAGCCGTTATCCAGGGTCAGGTGGGAAGAAGAAAACTATGAATAGCTTGCGTCTGTTAATACCAAATAGAGATGGAAAAACACCTAAGGAGACCCAGAAAGCTGTGTCTGGAGTTTCCTTCACCAAAAAGGTAACCATGTAACCATGGCAACCCATGAAGCGGGGAGGAGAGGAGGCTGACTTTCTTAAATTGAGTATTGTTACTTTTGTAATTAAAACCCATTTTTAAATAGTACTGGTTATCTTACACTAGTAAAATTAGACTGGCTTTTATTTTTTTATGTTCTTGAGTATTGCTCAGCCCTACTATTTACAACGAATACTATTACTACTTCAATATCAGAATAAGTATCAGTAATGTGGTCTTGCTGTGGTGGTTCCACAGTCCCTGCGGGCCCCTCATCCTGCTGTTAGTGTACCACAAATACGCTTAGGGCACAACACAGGCAACGCAGGCTCAGAGGTCAGACATCCTTGGCTCAAGATCAGCCTTAATTCAGTTTTTAAAAATCATGAGAAGAAATTATAAATAAAGTCACTACCCATAACACACACACAGACACACACTTCTGTCGTACTTTCCTGGATTTCCGTGAAAGCCTTTTCTCCTTGGACCCCCCTAGAGATCCTGCAACACTGACTCTGCGGCCCTCCGCCCTCCCCGCTTCATGGGCCCCGTCGGTGACAGTCACACCGATGTGTCTGTGGTCGCCCACACGCTTGTTCCTGGGGCAGCAGAGGCAGCAGACGGGCGTCCCCTGGAGCTGTAGAAGCCGAGCCCCACCGTGGCACCCCGACACGTGCCTGGCTCAAAGCCCCCGGCCAGTAGAGCTGGGGGAGCCCAGGTCTCCTGCAGCCCTGTCCTGAGCCCAAGATCAGGGGCCTCAGCCCGGGCTTCAAAGCCCCCGGCCAGTAGAGCTGGGGGAGCCCAGGTCTCCTGCAGCCCCGTCCTGAGCCCAAGACCAGGGGCCTCAGCCCGGGCTCACCTTGTACAGCTTGGCCAGCTTGCGGTTGGCTGCGTCCTCCTTGGCCGTGTCCTCAGTTCCTGCGGGCAGAGCTGGCTTGGGGCCCAGAACCTGCAGAGATGGGGAGATGGAAGAAGGCGTGGCGGTGAGCTCCCAGCAGCCCGCCGCGCCCCCAGCGAGGAGACCGAGCTCCAGAGAGAGCGTTCTCCCCAGGCAGGCAGGGACCACATGGGCCTCCACCACCCACGGCGACCTTCCACTTAGGGCAGGACCCCCTCTGGAGATGTCCTGGACCCCTGACTGTGCCTCCAGGATGCAGAGCCCAGCCAGGGCTGCCTGTGGAGTCTGTCCCTCCCCGACCCGTCTCCAGGAGCTCCATGAGGACCCAGTGCTCCACTGCCCCCAGGACAGTCCTTCAGATGTTCACCATTTCCACCAAGCCTTCTGGGAAGGATAAGTACAGCTGCCACCACCCCCACCACATGCCTCCAACAGACCTCCTTTCACCTTTGCTGCCATGCCAAGAGGCACAGGGCCCGCCCTGGCGGCTCAGCTGGTGAAGAGTCCGCCTGCAACTCGGAGACCGGGGTTTGATCCCTGGGTTGGGAAGATCCCCTGGAGAAGGGAAAGGCTACTACCTACTCCAGCATTCTGGCCTGGAGAATTCCATGGACTGTAAAGCCCACGGGCTCGCGAAGACTCGGACATGACTGAGCAACTTTCACTTTCAAGAGGCACAGGTTACCACGCTCACTTCACAGGCAAGGCCGCCAAGTCCGCAGAGAGGCAGCACCTTTTCTACACCACTCAGCTCAGCTCAGTTCAGCCGCTCAGTCCTGTCTGACTCTGCGACCCCCTGAATCACAGCACGCCAGGCCTCCCTGTCCATCACCAACTCCCGGAGTCCACCCAAACCCATGTCCATAGAGTCGGTGATGCCATCCAGCCATCTCATCCTCCGTCATCCCCTTCTCCTCCTGGCCCCAATCCCTCCCAGCATCAGGGTCTTTTCCAATGAGTCAGCTCTCCGCATGATGTGGCCAAAGTACTGGAGTTTCAGCTTCAACATCATTCCTTCCAAAGAACACCCAGGGCTGATCTCCTTCAGAATGGACTGGTTGGATCTTTTCGCAGTCCAAGGGACTCTCAAGAGTCTTCTCCAACACCACAGTTCAAAAGCATCAATTCTTCGGTGCTCAGCTTTCTATATAGTCCAACTCTCACATCCATACATGACCACAGGAAAAACCATAGCCTTAACTAGACAGACTTTTGTTGGCAAAGTATGTCTCTGCTTTTTAATATGCTGTCTAGGTTGGTCATAACTTTCCTTCCAAGGAGCAAGCGTCTTTTAATTTCATGGCTGCAATCACCATCTGCAGTGGTTTTGGAGCCCAGAAAAATAAAGTCTACACCACTATAAGGTGGCTAAGTAGAAATCTGAACCCATATCCCTGCGACATCAGGATCTGTCTTCACGCCTCCGTTCTGCACTATCTCCAGCCTCAATGGCCCAGCTGTTGCCCCTCTCAAGCCATGCTTGGCGTCCAGGCTCTTTCCCCATAACAATCCCCTTCTGCTCGTCCTAAAGCCAGCGCTCAACGTCCCCAGACAAGCAGGAGAGGCGAGCGGCACGAAGCAGAGCCTGTGGTCCCCTCCTTTTCCCAGTGACCTCTGCCTCTGTTGATGTGTCCTCAAAGCACACTGGCTGGTGATGCCCATCACGCAATTGACGAAATGGGTTATAAACTAATTGGAATGTTCAGAAGAGGAAAGAGGGGATGGGGTCTCCATTGTCTCTTTCTGGCCTGGCTCAAGCACCAGGCTTGTCCTCAGAAGAGGCCAAGACCCTCCTGCTCAGCTCCTTTAGAGGATCTGACCCTCTTGGCAGAAGGGTGTGGCTCACAGCCCGGACGCACTGGATCCTGGGATGCCAGCCCCGCCTCTCAGGGGAGTCTGGGGAAGGTCAGGGGGAGACTCCTCGGCTTGGTAGTAAAACAAAGTCACCCCACAATTGCCTACTGGATGGAGAGAAGGAATGAGCCCCTGTTCCCTTGCTCAGCCCCACCCTGCGCTCCCGGGGCGCGTCCGCGGGTACCTCGAGCATGGCCTCAGGCTCGGCGCCCTCCTCGGAAACGTGCACGCGGGCCCGGCCGCTCCGCTCGTTGTCCCGGATGCCCTTGGACACCTGTGTGGCCTTCAGCCTCTCAAAGCGGTTGCTGCTGGAGCCACACCATTGGTAGATGTCCTGTAAGACAGAGCCCCGCATGAGGCAGCGCCCTTGCCCACCTTCATGGACGCCCGGCCGAGCAACGTGACAAGCTCACCTGCTCCCTGCTTGCCCAGGTGAGGGCTGGGGGAGCACACACACCCCCGTCCAAGCACGGCAGGCGTCACTCGTGTGTACCAGGGCACCTGAGGGTCTGCTGTGGGCACGCATTTCTCACAGGCACACCTACTTACAGAATGTGCATAAAAATGCTTGCCTGAGGGTGGGAGTGAAATTGGAAAACCATTTGACTGTGCCTTTTTAAAGCTCCATATGCAAATATCCTACAACCCAGCCATCCCTCTCTTGGGAACATACCCAGCAGTAATGCAATGTCCACGAAAAGACATGTGCAAGAACGCAGTGTCTGATTCAGAATGCTTGCTCGCAAGATAGCTCATCATCATCCCTGAGAATTATTGAACTGATGATATTTCCCTTTCTTTTCTACCATGGATTTTCATTCATGCAGAATAGTCATAAATTTATATTAGTATTTATAAAATTGTGTACCTAACTGTTTTAAAGACAGGCTTGTTTAAGAAGGCTCAGAGTTGCATCATACACCACTATAAGGTGGCTAAGTAGAAATCTGAACCCATATCCCTGCGACATCAGGATCTGTCTTCACGCCTCCGTTCTGCACTATCTCCAGCCTCAATGGCCCAGCTGTTGCCCCTCTCAAGCCATGCTTGGCGTCCAGGCTCTTTCCCCATAACAATCCCCTTCTGCTCGTCCTAAAGCCAGCGCTCAACGTCCCCAGACAAGCAGGAGAGGCGAGCGGCACGAAGCAGAGCCTGTGGTCCCCTCCTTTTCCCAGTGACCTCTGCCTCTGTTGATGTGTCCTCAAAGCACACTGGCTGGTGATGCCCATCACGCAATTGACGAAATGGGTTATAAACTAATTGGAATGTTCAGAAGAGGAAAGAGGGGATGGGGTCTCCATTGTCTCTTTCTGGCCTGGCTCAAGCACCAGGCTTGTCCTCAGAAGAGGCCAAGACCCTCCTGCTCAGCTCCTTTAGAGGATCTGACCCTCTTGGCAGAAGGGTGTGGCTCACAGCCCGGACGCACTGGATCCTGGGATGCCAGCCCCGCCTCTCAGGGGAGTCTGGGGAAGGTCAGGGGGAGACTCCTCGGCTTGGTAGTAAAACAAAGTCACCCCACAATTGCCTACTGGATGGAGAGAAGGAATGAGCCCCTGTTCCCTTGCTCAGCCCCACCCTGCGCTCCCGGGGCGCGTCCGCGGGTACCTCGAGCATGGCCTCAGGCTCGGCGCCCTCCTCGGAAACGTGCACGCGGGCCCGGCCGCTCCGCTCGTTGTCCCGGATGCCCTTGGACACCTGTGTGGCCTTCAGCCTCTCAAAGCGGTTGCTGCTGGAGCCACACCATTGGTAGATGTCCTGTAAGACAGAGCCCCGCATGAGGCAGCGCCCTTGCCCACCTTCATGGACGCCCGGCCGAGCAACGTGACAAGCTCACCTGCTCCCTGCTTGCCCAGGTGAGGGCTGGGGGAGCACACACACCCCCGTCCAAGCACGGCAGGCGTCACTCGTGTGTACCAGGGCACCTGAGGGTCTGCTGTGGGCACGCATTTCTCACAGGCACACCTACTTACAGAATGTGCATAAAAATGCTTGCCTGAGGGTGGGAGTGAAATTGGAAAACCATTTGACTGTGCCTTTTTAAAGCTCCATATGCAAATATCCTACAACCCAGCCATCCCTCTCTTGGGAACATACCCAGCAGTAATGCAATGTCCACGAAAAGACATGTGCAAGAACGCAGTGTCTGATTCAGAATGCTTGCTCGCAAGATAGCTCATCATCATCCCTGAGAATTATTGAACTGATGATATTTCCCTTTCTTTTCTACCATGGATTTTCATTCATGCAGAATAGTCATAAATATATATTAGTATTTATAAAATTGTGTACCTAACTGTTTTAAAGACAGGCTTGTTTAAGAAGGCTCAGAGTTGCATCCCTTGGAAGAGCCCCAAAGTCTCCCAAGTGTCCGTCAACAGTAGAACAGATAAAGTGGCAAAGCTTATAAAACAAGGAGAAGGAACAAGCTACAGCTGAAGGCAGCAGCAATGTGGACGGCCCTTGGAAAGAGAACGATGGGCAGAAAAAGTCAGACGGCAACAGGAAAGGCTCCAGGAACGTGAGGTTCAGGAACAGGTGGAACTGCTGGTGGAGGAACTCCGGGGTGAGAGTCACCCACGGGGAGGAAGGGACTAGAAGAGGCCACACAGGGCCTCCCAGGGCTGGTGGTGTTCTTGAGCTGCTGTTAACTACACGGGCACGTCCGCTCCGTCAGATTCATCAAGCGGCACACGCAGAATTCACACGCTCCTCCGTGTGTCTGTTACACTTCCATCACAAGCTTATACTCAGTGTGTGTGTGTCTGTTTGCTGGCAAGTTGCTAGGTCACGTCCAACTCTTTTGCGACCCCCATGCACTGCAGCCCACCAGGCTCCTCTGCCCATGGGATTTCCGAGGCAAGCGTACTGCAGTGGGCTGCCTTTTCCCTCTCCAACAGACATTACACCTCATGCTATATGAGGCTGGGGACAAGCGTCTGGCCACGTCCTCCTGCAGGGATGCGTGTACGTGGGTTTGGGAAGAATGTGTACAAAGCGTCACACGTCTGCAAGGTGGGTCCGGTAAGTGCCTCCCACACTTACCCACACAAGCGAGCCACAGACAAGTGAGCACGTGCAGCTACACAACATCACACACAAATGTGGGTCCTTGAACAACACCCCAGGCCTGCAGGTGTAGACATTCATCATGGTGACGCATCTACACCTGCTGGGCTGGAGCTCATAGTTTCTTTCTAATTGAGGTACAGTTGACTTACAATACTATATAAGCCTTGGGGGCAGAACACAGTGGTTTACGATTTTTAAAGACTATGTGCCATTTGTAGTTATTATAACACATTGGCTATACTTCAAGAGCCTACTGTTTTTGAACATGCCCGCCACATACCTGCAAGCAAGTGACTGTGAATAAAAGATACACAAGGCATGCACATCAACACGTCGGGGGACCGTACGTCCACTGAGCCGTTCACAGGCCTGTGTGCATGTGCGTGACGAGTCTGTGCACCACGCGCACCTCCACCTGAGTCTCCGCGGGTGCGTCTGACTCATACACACCGCACAGGGCCTGCTGCCCCTGCGACCCGCCCCACTGCGTCTGCATACTGTTCACATGGGTGAGCCCACCTCCCCAGGCCAAGCCGGGGGCGCTCCAGTGGCCCCTGAGAAGGGCAAGGCAGGACTCACGTTGCCTAGGTCCAGGATGAAGCAGTCGCCGTTGTTGAAGCTCTCCCAGGACACAGGCACCTCCGTGGCACGGACCACACGCCGCCCTTTGACCTGGAAGAGTCTCTGCACGACCACTTCATTGGGGACCACGTGCTTGAATCCTGATGCCACGCCTCCTTTCTGTGGGGACAAGGAGGCAGCATTAGTCCAGGGGAGAGGGTCTGGGAACGGACAGGTATGATCTGAAGGGCATTATGGCCCACGCACCAGGGGACTTCCAGCAGATACCCCACCTCTGCACCTTGCTGCCAGCCTTTCGAATCTCAAACTCTAACAAAGACCCCGGGGGCCACTTTCCCGGATCAAAATGCTACAAATATTCCCTTCTCAAAACTTGCATTCCCCAGGGAATGTTCTAAGGAACACTAATCCCCCAAGATATTCTGCAAGGAAAGGATTCCATGATCAGGGAAGCACAAGGCATGCCCTTCACTTGCCCCCCTGACTGCTACACAATGCACAGCCGCATCATAAAGGCACTGGGAAGTCCAAGGGTAGATACACTCGCTTGGCATGGTTTAGAGAGCACTTCCCTGCCTTGAGTCAAGATACTGCTTTTCTCTTCCACATCCTGCCTGCAGCTCAAGTGTTCTGCAAAACCCGCTTTAAGCGCTCATTCAAATCTCTCCCATGCTTCAAGGCTCTCTAGGAAGAGTCAAGACTGCCCCCCTCCCCCTCCCATGGTGCTGCAGCAGGTTTCACCGCTGAGCCTTCAGAGGCAGCTGTGGGTAACGGACAGAGCACTGACCTCAGGCCCAAGTCCCTGCCCTGCCACTAGAGTGCTGGGGGACTTGGGTAAGTCTCTTGCCCTCTCTGAGCCTCAGGCCTCCTCCTGCATCGGCGATCTAAGCCCCTGCTGTGCCGCCCTCCGCAGTCATCATCGAGTCCCGGGGAAGTTCAGGAGGACTTCCCAGCAGCGGTCAGAACTGCCCGTGGGGCTTCCCTGTTGGCTCAGGAGTGGAGAATCCGCCCGCCAATGCAGGAGGCCTGGGTTTGATTCCTGGTCTGGGAAGAACCCACATGCCTCGGAGCAGCTAAGCCCAAGGGCCACAACTATCGAGCCTCTGCTCTGGGGTCCGGGAACCGTAACTGCTGAACCCCCACGCGGCAGACACTGAAGCCCCAGTGCTCCAGAGCCTGTGCTCTGAGACAGGAGAGGCCCCGGAATGGGACGCCCACGCACCGCAACTAGAGAAAAACCCGCCCAGCCAGGCAAAAAAAACTGCCTTCGGGACAGGAGAAGGTCAAGTGGGCTGGGTGTCCTTATGAGCAGTCCCCAGCCCTGGATGCTCACCGGCCCCAAGCCCCAGGGAGGTCAAGTCAGAGAAGAGAAGGTGCTCACAAGCTTCCCGTGTTACCCATGAGTATATCGACGAAGGGGTCGCAAAGAGTCAGACACAACTGAGTGACGGAACTCAACCGCACAGATACGACCGGCGAAGGGGAGCGACCTACTCAAGGGCACTCGGTGAGCATGCGGCAAAGCTACGGAGTGTAACCCCGTCTCCCGTTTCCAAAGCCGCTCACGTCACGGGCCCCTAAGGCCGGAACTGTGGCCACCCCCCTGCCCCCCACCCAGGTCCCTTGCTGACGCCTCACCCTGCAGAGCAAAGCCAGGTCTGGCTTGCTGCACTGAGTCCATGAGGGCGAGGGACAAACGGAGTGTGATTGGGTTCCTATTACATCTACACACAGCAAGCAACACAGAACTGGCTGTGACATGATAATGCCATTGTGCTGGACATTCTGCAGGACTTATCTGTGAGGGAGGCGTCATTATCACCATCAGATACACAGATGCAGAGCACGGATGCCGGAAGCAGCGAGGCTCGCCTGAGATCTCAAAGCTAGTAAGTGGCGGAGCTAGGTTTCAAACCCGGGTGCAAACGAATCTGTAAGGCCCACATTCTCCCCGAACGGCAGGTTCCCTTAGAGCCCAAGTCACTAGGGTCATCCAGGATGGGAGGCAGGAACAAACCACTGTTCTGAGCTGGGTCATCAAGTAGAAACGTGTTTTCCCTGTTGTGAGTGGGAGCGCCCTCTGGTGTCCGTTCTTGGTACAGCGTGAAGCCTTCCAACAGCACCCCCTGGGTAGGGCTCAGCAGGACCGCCTTGGTCTCCTCAGAGCTCTGTTTTCCACCTGGCTTCAGAGGCCTTCCAGCTGGGAGGCATGTGAGGAAGGGCAGCTGCAGAAGACGATTCAGAGCCCCATGCTCATCTGGAAGTGACCGCGGAGGCTGCCTCTTACCAAGTCCATGTCACAGACATGCAATGTGGTCCCCACAAACTCCTGGGGTCGCAAATCTCATCACCCCACTTTTCAGGCAAGAAAACTGAGGTGCAAAGAGGTCCAGTCCCATGCCCAGGGTCCCAGCTAATTGGTGGAAGTTTTACCCCCAAGTTTGCCCTTCCTGGGACCAGCCTTGCCCAGGTCCACCAGCCCAGGACCTCCTGAGTGTCTATGCGCAGTGCTGACCCCAGGACCCCATATGTGAGGGTAAAGAGACAGCGGATCTGAAAAGCTTTTCCAAAAGGTGCGGAACGGACACAACGACCATTTCCATGGATTCCTTAGAGAGGAGGAAACGGGAAAATGAGGGAAGAGAAAGGCCCTTAACATGTTTTAATATGTCTCTAAAATATTTTACTTGTTCAAGCGTCTATTTTTGTCAAAAAAACAGAAACTTTTCTTTTAAAAAAGGAAAAGGGTTGTTCAGTGTCATAAATCTAAGCTCCAGTAAATTCTCCGTATATGAATTTATACGTTAAAAGCTACAGATTTCTAATGAGTGTGGACAGGCATTTCCTGATTAATTAACTCCTCTAATCTTACTGATCTAGGAACTTAGACTTGGAAAGATCAGTTAATACAAAAACAGAAGCAAGCTCTCAGGAGACATTGGTGACTCTCCAAGTATAAGGGGCAAGGTTTTTTTGTAAAGTTTTACTATCTTTTATTATTTTTACTTTAATATTTAAGATTGATTGCTGCTTTCTGTGGTCTAATCATTAGTGGACAGAGATTGGCATCAAATTATTTGAACAAAATTTAATAGAATATTTTTTTAAAAGCTATTTTCCAGATTAAAGTGAAGACACACACACACGCACGAACACACGCACACACGCACACGCACACACGCACGCACACACATATGTATCTTTGTTGTTTTAGCTGCTAAGTTTGTGTCTGGCTCTTGTGACCCCAGGGCCTGTAGCCCGCCAGGCTCCTCCGTCTGCGGATTTTCCAGGCAGGAACACTGGAGTGGGTTGCCATCTCCTCCTCCAGGAGAGCTTTCTGACCCAGGGATGGGACCCGTGCCTCCCGCGTCGGCAGGTGGTCTCTCCACCACCGAGCCACCCACCGGGGAAGCCCTGCATAACCACGTGCCGTGCTTAGTCGCTCAGTCGTGTCCGACTCTGTGCGCCCCCGTGGCCTGCAGCCCGCCAGGCCCCTCTATCCATGGAGTCCTCCAGCTGCCATGCCTTCCTTCAGGGGACCTTACTGACCCAGGGATCGAACCCGGGTCTCTTACGTCTTCTGAACTGGCAGGCAGGTTCTTTCCCACTAGTGCCACCTGGGAGGCCAGGATAAATTCTATATCTCTATCTAAATATACACATCTATATGTTCATATATAGAGAAAAATTACATACCATTGGGTGTATATCTCTAAGAGTAGAATCATGGGCAACTTTTACTTACTAAAAGCCTTATTTCTATGTTTGACATTTTACAATAAGCGTGTATTATACTTGTAGTCTGAAGAAAGGTAAAAGCTGTAAAGATCTACCTTTTAAAAATATGTTAAGCTCTTTATAAAACAAAGAAAAACCTACTGACTGGCACTGATCCCCTCCACCCTCTAATTTCCGGGTTCCTTATCTAAAAACAGGAGGGAGGACAGGAAGGACCCAAGGATTCTGCGGGTTTCCCACCGAGTTCCTCGGGGCCAGGGGCTTCCAGGACTCAGCCCAGCCCAGACTCTGCTGGAACAAAGGGTTTCAGATAACCCAGCTCCTTGGGGTCTTTGGGGTTCTATCCGAAAGTCAAGAGGAGGAGGAAGAAGAAAAAGAGGAGGAGGGATCAAAAACAGTGCATTTGAAGGATCTGAGGGTCACAGAACAAGAAAAGATGGGCCCTAGGAAAGCCCTTTCCAGGGGCTCTCATCTCTTCCCTGGCCCTGCTCATACCCTGAGCACAGAACCAGCTGCGAGGAGCAGGCTTTCACAGAAACAAGTCTTGCATAACAAGCTCTGCTCCTTGGAGATCCATAATTGATGAGGGCACCAGGCCGAGAGCCTTGGGCTGGGCCTGCCGAGGGTGGGGTCAACCAGAGGACTTGCAGAAGGGGGAAAACAGGACCGGCCATGGACCTCAAGTTCCCACCAAAAGCAGGGCCTTTGAGAACTGAAGCCAAAGGCAGGAGGGGTTGGGAACCTCTCCCCTAGAGCATCCTCAGAGTAGGTACAGTCCAAGAACACCTTGGGAAAATCACCAGGGCAGGGAGGAGACTATCTAAACATGCAAAGGCCTGGGTTCCATCTGAGCTAAGATAAGAGACCAGAGTCTTCAAATGTTTCTCTGAACTAGGCCCTTCGTATCTGGGTTTAAATCCCAGCTCAATCGCTAACCAGCTCCGTCAGCCGCTTAGTGTGTCCACAAGTGAAGTTGCTGCTGTCCACACAGCAACACCAGGAAGCAGGCGCTGCTGCTCAAGGGGCCTGATGAGTACTTGCTGGAATGAAGGACAAACAGGGAGCGTGTGCCAGCACCACATGGAGGCACGCGGCAGGGAGAAGGGCGGCCTTAGGGCCAGTCTCTCTAACTCCTGGTTAAGCGCTCCTTCCACTTTCTGCTCTAGGAGCTGCAAAGAGTCCTGGTCTTTCTCCCCATCCAGGGCCTGGGTTCCTAACTTCTCTCCTGCTGGTACCAGGGCCCCAGAAGAGACTCCAGAAAACGTAGAGCTGGGACAGGTCTGTAGAAGGCACTCTAGGGAGGGATGAACTGACTGACAGGAGGTGCTGGGAGGCTCCAGGGAATCCAGCCCAGCTTCACCCAGCCCAGGGCTGAGGCCCAGTTCCCAGGACACACCCTGCCCTCTGCCATCTCTAGAGCTTTCCTATCATCTAATCCCTGGCGTGTCAGCTGGGCAGACAGCATCGTGCGAAGTCACTGCTGTCGTGTCTGACCCTGTGCGACCCCATGGGCTGCAGCCCACCAAGCTCCTCTGTCCCTGGGAGTCTCCAGGCAAGAATACTGGAGTGGGCGGCCTCGCCTTCCTCCAGGGCATCTTCCCCACCCAGGGATGGAACCCACGTCTCTTACATCTCCTGCAGGGGCACCTGGGAAGCCCTGGTGTGTCAGCTGGGCGGACAGCACGACCGCCCTGCAAACAGAGAGGAACTGGAGGCCCGGAGATGGACAAGGACTTCCCGAAGGCCGCGCAGCACATCAGCGGCGTAGACGAGGCTGAATACCTGCCCTGGACCCTGCTCACGAGAGGCAGACTGGTGTACTGGAGAAAAGCTGAGAGTCAGGAAACGTCGGCTCCGGTCCTGGCTCGGAGGCTGACTTGCTGTGTGACCTGGACCATTCCTTAACCTCTCTGTGCCTGTTTCTCCTCCCTCCCTTAAAATAAGAGGTCTGCCTTCTGACGTTAAGGTCATCAAAGCTTGTGATCCCTTCCCTATGCTGACCAAAGAGAACCCCCTTCCAAGAGGCCAGGCCCCGTGCACGGCATCTTCCAGCTTGCCCTCACCAAACCCTCTCCCCAGGTCTGAAGGGCAGGTGCAAGTGGCTCTCACGTAACCGAAGAGGACAGGGAGGCTCAGGGAGCCCAAGTGGCTTGCCAGAAGTCACGGAGCATATTGGCAACAGCCTCTTGGGGCTCCCAGCGTGGCTCTGCTCAGCCCCACCTGACTAGGGGCTGGAGCTCAGAGTCTTCAGAGTTCAACAAACAGAAAGAGAATGGGATCAAGGGTCCCCTTTCAAATATCGAAAATAGGCCCCTCTGTTGGCAGGGCCTCAGAACTAAAGGATATAGGCTTGAGCCCTGGGCATGCTGGGCTTGCATAGGGCAAATGCTATGCACAGGCCCCCCTTTTACTGTAGGGCAAGGCAAACCACCTTGTGGAGTGACGGAATTTTCTTCTTTCAATTTAATAGGAGACCAGAGGCTCAGAGAGGGCGTGTGATTTGTCCAAGGTCACACAGCCAGCAAGGGCCCGAAACGCAAAGCCAGGGCTAGCCAACCCCAAGGGCGGAGCTCCGGCCTGCCTGCCCACACACCCGCACAAGCCTGAGAGGCGGACGGGCAGGAGTGAGCCCGGCCACTGGCGCCTCTGTCCCCGCTGCCCGGCACCCACCTTGTACTTGAGGCCGGACTTGAAGTAGCCGAGGAAGGTGGCCGACTCGAAGCCCTGGACCTCGCGGTGCTGCACAGCCCGGCCGTTCAGGTGGTCGTCCAGCTGCACGGTGAAGATGGCGGCTGCCCCGCTCTCGTCCTGGCTGCATTCATTGCCTGCGGGACATCAGAGCGCCATGAGCCTGGCTCCCGGCCAGCGGCGGCCGCCCACAGAGGCGGCGTCTGGAGCCCCCGGCAGTGCCCCAGCCTGGCTGGAGAAGCTGGGAAAGGCCCTGTCCCTTGTGAGCCTCAGTGAATCCATGTGTATAATGGGGGAGGCGGGAGTTGGCTCCAAGCTCTCTAAGAGTCCTCCCAGCACTCACTCCCCCGAGGTCAGGCCAGGGAGCATCAGAGCAATCAAGGCACAGGGAGGGGCCAGGACTCACAGGGTCCCAGAGAAGAGCCGCAGCAGGACTTCAGGCTCCCGACTTGACAGGGCCAACTAGAATCTGGCTGGAAAGGGAGGGTCCCGGATTTCTAAGTCGCCGCCCGCTCTGAATCCATAGACAGTGGCCTGTTTAACCCTCACAACAGTCCTACGAGGGAGTCCAGTGCAATCATCACATCCAATTTACAGAGACACTGCATGCCTTGCCAAAGGGCAGAGCTGGGGTCTGAACTTGGGGAGGCTGCCTCTGGAGTCTTGGGAACACGTAACCAAGGGCCTGGCACTTACTTGATGCTCAGCAATCACTAAATTCCCTTCGGGGCTTCCTGGGGACCAGGTTTCAAAGGTCTGTGCTTTACAGCAGAGGGGCGGGGCGGGGCCGGGGCGGGGTCATCTCACCCAGCCAGTAGTGGAGGTCATACTGCAGGTTCCCATTCCTCAGCTGCACCGTCTTCAGGATGACATAGGCATCGCCTGTGAAGAAGTCTCCGTAAAGGTTGGGGGGCACGGGAACCAGGTCGAACTTCTCCACACGCCAGATCTGCAGGCCGGGCTCCTTCCCCGCCTTGAGGAACTCGGGGTGTTCCACCACCATGCTGCCCGGCTGCAAGAGACAGGGCAGAGCCTGAGAGGGGCAGGCGCCGTGGCGGGCACAGACCCTGGGGCACGAGGGAGGCCGGTTTCCAGCACCAAGAGCACCTCACTTGAGCCTGACTCTCCCCACCGCGTCCTAGGACCCCTCCCTCGACGAGCTGAGCACACAGGCCAGCATCTCTCGCTCCTTCTCGTCTCCCTGGAGATGGGGGAACCGAAGGCTCTCCCTCCCTTCTCCCTTCCTGTCTTAGTGCCAACTGGATGCAACAGCTGAGGCACAGAGGGGTGAAGGCAGGGACCCCCGGCTAGGAAACGACAGAGCAGGAACTGGCCCAGACTCCAAGAGCTTTGGGACCATGGGGAGACCCCTCAGATGGTGTTGGTAAATCTGGGCGTGGCCAGGGGCTCCGCGTAAACCCACCAACTGGATGCAACAGCTGAGGCACAGAGGGGTGAAGGCAGGGACCCCCGGCTAGGAAACGACAGAGCAGGAACTGGCCCAGACTCCAAGAGCTTTGGGACCATGGGGAGACCCCTCAGATGGTGATGGTAAATCTGGGCGTGGCCAGGGGCTCAGCGTAAACCCTTCCAGCGTCCTCAGGGGCCCTGAGGAGTAGAGGTCCTCACAGAGCTCATTATGCAGCTCCACTCTGCAGAGCGGGAGACTGAGGCCCCCGAGGGGAGGGGCCGGCCTGCTTTGGGTCTTTTTCCCCAGCCCCATCCACGGCCCCGTCACGTCTCCAAGAAGGGCCTAGATGGCTGAGCCCAAGCGGCCTCCTGAGCTGTCTGCCTCCTCCCTCCTGCCCCTAAAACCCCACCCCACCCCCAAATCCCATTTCTTGGAAAAGGGGGAAAGGACGCAGCCGGGGTCTGCGGGGGCCTGTTGGAGACGAGGTAGTGGAGAATGCGGGACAGGCGGTCAGACCATGCACGGGGCTGGAAACAGAGCGGGGCGGGATGGTTAGCGGGCAGTCAGACCAGGGCAATCAGCAGGCGCGGGCCAGCTCGGGCCGGATCCGGTGGAAGAAGTCAAAAAACCAGAGGGGAGAACTCAGGCAGCGGAATGGAGAACATGAAAGAACAGCTGGAGCGAGGAGAAACCAGACAAGGTGGAGGCGGCGTCAGAGACGGGAGAAGAAATCACAGTGATGAAGCAAGCGAAGGTGAGATGGTCCAGGAAAGAAAGAGGGGAATCCTGTGAGAAATCAGGCGAGAAAGAAGACTCTGAAATGAAAGGAGAAATCCCAGAGGGAAGGCGCGAAATGAGGCAGAGGGAAGGAGAAATCGGGCGGCAGAGAAGGGTAAGAAGTCAGAAGGCAGCAGAGGGAAGAAATCCGGCCAAGGCGAGGTTAGCCTGTTGGGAGGGAGACAGCCAGGCGCAGCCGCCCACCCCCTCCACCGGAGCCCCGGAAGCAGCACGAGATACTTACAAAGCAACAAAACAGTTTTTCCATCCTAGACCTGAATTACTCCCCTTTTCCTAGCGCTGTATCTGCAAGAACTTACAATACAGAGTTACTCCGGGGGCCCCCCGGGCACTCACCCGCGCCTCGGTCACCCGCCCCTGCGGCGCCCGTGCCTGGGTCGCCTCCCGCGCCGGGGTGGCCGCGCGGGCCGGCTGCGACAGCGCGCCCAGCGCCAGGACCAGCGCGCCCAGCAGCGCGCAGCGACGCGCAGCCATGGCAGCGACGGCGGCAGAAGACCCGGGAGGCAGGCAGGGGCAGCCGGGCCGCCAGGCTCGCCCCGACCTTAAGTAGCCGCCCGGCCCACTCCGCCCCAGCTGGAGACCGCCCCGTTTGGGAGGGCGGAGGGCCGGCCTGGGCCCCCGCGGGCGGGGAGGGGCGGGAATCTGGCCTGGATTTTTTAAGAGACAGCGGGGTTCCCACCGGGACCGACCCGACGGGTGCGGCCGCCCCTTCACTCCAGCTCCGGGGTGGAGACCAGGCACAAGGCCTGGCATACAGCAGGCGCTAATTCAGTGCACACTAAATGGACACACGCATGAACGGCAGGGATCCTCCTAGCTTGGTTTCCTGTGTGATCCACGCAGGACCCCTCCCCTCTCCACCCCTAACATCTCCAGCAAAAAATCACAGGAGCTAACTAAGAGGTACTGAAGGTTTTCAGCATCACATGAACATCCTGTGTGGACTGGGTACTATTCAGTCCCCTTCTAGAGAGGTGGGAACTGAGCTGAGAACGGTCAAGCAAAGTGCATACAACTAGGAAATGAAAGTCAAGCCGGCCCCCGGGGGGTCCGGGTGGACGCGCTTAGGCAGCATGTGCCTGTCACCAGCTAAGGACACGGGTCAGGGGCCTGAGCTTCACTGGACCCTTGAGCCAGCCGGACAGAGAGGGCCGAGCTGATCTCTCCACGTCTGGGATTGCAAGCTCTATTCTACTCAAAACCACCCTTCTTTCCTTCCGCATTAAAAAGTCACTTTTTATTTAAAACAAATGTCTGGGGGCTGCTCTGGGTGCTTGTGGTTGCCCAGGCTTTCTGGGGTTGCAGCAAGGGTGCCAGTTGCGGGCAGGGCTTCCCTCTGCCGTGCCTTCTCTTCCTGTAGCACTTGTGGCCCACGGGCTTCGCTGCCCCGAGGCATGTGATGTCTTCCTGACCGTGTCCCCTGCCTTGGCAGGTGGATTCTTAACTGCTGGACCACCAGGGAAGTCTAAAAGCTCTTTGTTACAAGCTTGTTTTTAATCAAAAGTCACTTCATTTATACAAAGTTTCACCTCTCAACCCCACTTTCTTGTACCTCCAGCCAACCCACTTCTAGCTTCCTCTAGCTGATGCTTTCCAGGTTCTGCCTTCATGTCCTAGGTAACCAGCCTTTGTTGCTTGGGCTTTGGGGGTGGGGGGGGGGGTTGTTTGTTTTGGTTTTGCTCTTGTGTTTTCATTTTAGATCTCATCTATGGTTCTCTCCAGGGAAGACGAGGATTCGAGGCTCCTCGCCTTTGCCCAGGCTCCCTTCCCATCCCTTATTCTCCTTCTGGAGGCTTACAGTCACTGGGTTATAAGTGCTATTCAGACTCATCCAGGCCGGCTTCCCACCTCCAACAACCCCTCTTTCCACCCACCCACTACTCTGCTGGACTCAATTTCTCTGTTTCCTAGTTCCCTTTGCATTCCACATCTCTTCCTTTCTCAGTTAACAGGGAAATGCAATGACAGGGAAGAAAACAGAGGAGCTGGAGACCTGGGCTTGATGCCCAGCTCCACTGTAAGCTACTTTCTTCCTCTCTGCCTCAGTCTCCTCATCTAGTAAATGGGTATAAAGTGGTTGCTGAGAATCCAATCCGTCTTTGTGTGTGAAAACGGCCTGGTCTGCCGGTGAGTAAATGGGAGTTCCTGTCCTCCTTCCCTGCGAGCTCCAGTCATCCGTCCCAGCTCCTCCTGGAGCCCAGCTTCTGTCTAATCAGGCTGAAGTTTGCCCTCCATCACAAACAACTTCCTCCCTTTTAAGGGGGACTGTGGGTCAGATAAAGGGCTAAAGGGACACACAGAGGAGATAAATCGGACTACAGGGATTATAAGAAGGCTTCACGGACAAAGGGACTTGCGACCTGGGCCTTGAAGGACAGGGTGGAGGGAGACTGAGAAGAGAGGCATTCCAGGGGAGGGAACAGCAAGGGCAAAGGGCAAGCAAACGCAGGCCACTGCAGTGATGATAGGGATCCTGTCTGAAACACTGGGACAGGAAGAGACGAGGCTCGAGAGGGCGGCAGAGGTCACAAGGGCCTGTGTGCCACACTCAAGAGTCTGAATGCCTTTTTAAGGCGTATATGGGTATAGGTGAAGAGTTTCTCAGAGAGCCTGTTTTTTCTTTTATTTACTTATTTCTGGCTGCGCTGGGTCTTCACTGCTGCCAGCGGGCTTTCTCTAGCTGCAGCAGACGGGACGTGCAGGCCTCTCCTTGCAGTGGCTTCCGCTGGCGCAGAGCGTGGGCGCCACAGCACAGGCTCGGGGGTTGTGGCGCGCGGGCTCAGTTGCCCTGCGGCACCGGGCATCGTCCCAGACCAGGGATCCAACCTGTCTCCCCTGCGCTGGCAGGTGGCTTCTAAACCACTGGCCCACCAGGGAAATCCCTGAAGGGTCTGAATTTTATCTTAGTGTCCGTGGGGACCCACAGGAGGTCCCTGACTTCTCAAGGCTGTCTATGTCTAGTCCTGGGCCTGCAGAGCCTCCACTGGATGTCTCTGGCCTAAATTCAGAGAGCTCTTCCGTCTCCCTAGGCATCTGGAGGATGATAAAACCCCACTGTTCTCACGTGCGCCTGACGGAAGCATAACCCAGTTTCCCCTCTCCACAGAGCAACTGACATCTATACAGATTCAAAACACGCAATGAGACAGCAGGGCCGTTTCCTGCAGGATGACTTACAGAGGAGCCCGAAAATACACGTGCAAGGGGGTCCACTGAAGCGCTGCTGGGAGAAACCTGGAGAGGACCCAAAGGTCCTGGTTAAATGAGTCACGGAGGCGCCGGCAATGGGCCGCCCCGCAGCGGTGCAGGATCGAGCCAGCGCAGGCCGTGCCCGGCGCACAGTAGGCAGCCAACCGGCACGGCGTGACCTCACAGCGCAAGCAGGCAGCATGTGCGGCTCTACGCTGGCTCCCCTCTTCTGCTCTACAAGGGTGTCTGCTTTTGCGTACGCTTTCTCCTTAAGAAGATCAAGAGAGTCAACACCAAACTGCCAAGCCAGTTTGTTTGAAAGAGATGAAGAATTCCGGGTTAGGCACCCACATCACCGCAGCTGGCACAAGCGAACACTTTAGGGTAATGAAAACATTCCAACGCTGGATTACAGTGATGATTACCCAACCAAAAAAGGTACTAAAAGGCGTAACACTGTCCGCTTACAATGGGTGAATTGTTAATGGTTTCTACATTACACCTCAGTATACTTGTGTGAAAAATTTTTTCAGTGTGCTATAGGGTTTGAAACTATTTACAAGTGTTTCTCTGATGTAGTTTGTTTGTTTTTTTTTCAATTAAAGACTGATCTAGGAATAATACCTTAGAAATAGATACAGTAATATCTGCTCATTAGACAATTTGGAAAATTCAAACCAGCAGGAAGAGGAAATTTCCTTGTCATCCCCAGTCACCCCCATCCCCCCAACCCAAGTGAACCTAAGCCGCATCCAGCCCAGCCGAGCAGTCCCTTCTGCTCAGCTGGTGATTAACAGAGGGCTGGTGTGGCTCGGCCTTGGTCCCAGGGGTCACGGCCCACCAGCCCAGGGTCACTGACCCCAGGTTAATGATCACAAAGGCCCCTGCAGCTGTGCCTGTCACATAGCTCTGAAGCCTGGGTCCCTGGCGCTGGAGACCCGCAGAACAGGCCCTGGCCCCCGCCCTCGTGGCATCCAGGGCCTGGAAACTCTCAATGCAGCGCAGTGACGTGCAGAGACTGTGACGGAGCCACAGGCCCCTGGGCTCCCTGCCCGGAAGAGGATGTACGGGTTCAGAAGAGCGGGGAGAGCTTAAGTGCGAAAGAAAACCTCTAAGTAGGAAGGAGGAGCTCCCCACCGCGTGCCAGGCTTGCCTCTGCTGCTGACTTCCCGCCTCTGCTGCTGACTTCCCGGGTGACTCTGGGCAAATCACCGTCCTCATCTGCTCTTCAAGTCTCCATTCGGAAAAGAACGGCCAGGCCCTGCAGCTCTGACTCCGAGAACTCGTTCTCAGCCCCAGCATTCCCCAGATCCTGGCTCTGCGACCACATCGGGAACCTACAGGGCTCTGAGCCTCAAAGTTCCCGCCTGTAAAATGGGGACACTTGTCCAGGGCGCCTCTCAGGTCCTTCTGAAGCAGACAGTGCCGAGCCCCTGACCTACACGAGGCGGGCAGAGCATCGCTGATCGCTGCATGCCACGGTACCTCCGGGTCTGCGTGTCTCTGGGAGGAGACAGGGAGGAAAGGAGGTGGGCCCTGACCCCGAGTCCTTCACAGCGACCAGGAGACGGAGATTCAGGGAGTTCCAGCACTTGCTCAGGGTCCTTCAGCTGGAAAGAGGCGCTGCTGGGATTCAAGCCCAAGTCTGGCTGGCTCCAGAGCCCAGACTCTATCTGGGGCTCAGGCAGGGCCCCGAGCACCATCCCGCCTGGGCAGCAAGGGAACAGCAGTACCTACTACAGGTGAAGGGATGAGGCTGCTGACCCAGGCAAGCCCAAGCCACGCCCGGCAGCCCGGACTCTCTGGGGTGGCGTCCCTACCACACCTCCCCAGCTGAAGAGGGCAGCCCAGGAAAGCCCTCCAGCCCTGCTCCTGTCTGCACCCAGGATAGAGGCATGACTGGGAAGGTTCCCGGGGTGCAGCCTCCGGGCAGAGGGTGAGCTGTGGCATCTACACTCTGGGCCACTCCCCGGATGTACAGGGCACGCAGGCCAGGCATGGTCCCCTGTGCCAGGAGCAGCCTGCTCTGCCACCAGTCACTACGTGAGCACGCCCTAGCCCCTGCCTCCTCTGAACCGCAAGAGACCCCCTCGCCCTCTGACTCTCAGGCGTTCCTGGCTCCTGCCTAGCGCTCCACACAGTAGGCAGTTTTCAGCATCCAACCACATCCCTCCCCTGCAGTTCAACACAGGACCGCCACCGCCCACCACCAGCTTCGGCCCTGCTCCCTTGGAGACCTCAGGCTAGCCTCCCTGTCTCCGTGGGCCTCCCGAGGCAGCTACCCGCGCCGGGAGGAGGCAGCCTCACCCTCCGCCCCTGCCACAGTGTACAAAAGGCCTTGGCCACTCCTGGAAGACACCACCCTGCTCTCTTCTCTTTGCACCAAACACTGTTGGTCTTGATTCCCAGGCAGCCGGCCACTCACGCGCAGCCCTCTTTTTCTGAGCTTGTTTGCTTTCTGGCTCACGGCTGGGTTCTGGGTCCTCCTGGGAACACCCGCCCTGCTGGCCAGGGTTTTGTTAAATAGGACAACGGTCAGTAAACAGAGAAGCCGGTTATGAAACCTGGTAAAACTGGACAAGGCCTCAGCATGGGGAGCCCTGGGGACCTGAAAGAACATGTGTTTTAGAATCTGGGAGACTCAGCGCCTGTGGTCAGGGCCTCAGTTTCCGTATCTGTAAAACGGGGCGCTCACAGGGCAGTGAGGAGGGCCGAGGCCTGACAGAGCACAGACGGAGCTCCATGTCAGTGCCCCGTGTGTGAGCTGGCTTCTCTGCACAGAGGCCCCTCAGCGTGTACACACCATGCGTGAGCAGTTAGTGGTGCTGGAGAAAGGTTACAGATTCTTGAGCTCAGGCCCGGGCTGCGTGACCCAGAGCAAGCTGCTCTCCCTCTCTGAGTGCTGGGCACTCATTTGTAGAAAGGGACAGTGCTGCCCAGTTGCAGGGTGGTTGGGAGCTCTGGAGCAAGTAGCACAGAGTAGGGCTTATTTGTAGCAACGTTCAATGGTCCATCCTCTCTTTGCAGACTATGACCTCAAGAGCAAGAGCGTAACTTCTCAGAGTCATTTAGCGAGCACCAGGCAGGACAGAGGTCTCCATCCCCAGGCCAGAGCCGAGGTCTGAGCCCACGACATGACAAGGGCCCCGGGAGGGGCCAGCTGGACCTCTGCCCTGCCTCCGTCCATCCGAGGCTTAGACAGCTGTTGGGGAGACGGCCAGCGAGGCTCGGATGAAACCACCTCCAAGAGGCCGCCTCTCCCAGGGCTTGAAGCCACTGGCTTTTTCCCAGCTTCCGGAGGCTACCCCACCTAGTGCCCAGAGCCAGGACAGGACGTTCAGAAAGGGCTAGCCCTGCAGCTTCCTGACCCCGCGCCCTGGGAGCAGCCAGAGCGGGCCATGGGTGTGAGCCAGGGCCCTGCCTGCCAGCGTCCCCTTTAAAGTCGGTCTCCCCTTCTCGGGGGAGGCAGCGGCCCTGGGAGGCTGCAAACAGCTGCAAACCAGTGTCCGCTAGCTGCCCCAGGACCCCACAGCCCACCGAAAGGGAAGTCCAGGCACAAACACACGTCAGCGGCAGGACAAGGAGGCCCAACTCCAGGCACCGTGAAGCAGGACCAGGACAGGATGGGGGACACAGCCTCACCTGCCAACCTCCCGGGGCAGCAGGGCCTATGGGGCCCCAACCAGAGCCAGAAGCAGCAACAGCCGCAGAGGGCAGCACCCTGCTGCAGAGGGGCAGGGCTTCCCAGCAGGAAGAAAAACAGTCTGTGAGACTGTGGAAAGAGCTCCTGCCAGGAAAATCTGGGTCTAAATTCCTGACCTACCACTTCCAGCTGTGTGGCTTCGGCTCTCTGAGCCTCAATTTCCTCATCTGTAAAATGGGATTAGACTAGCTTCTTGCCGGGGTGGCTGCGAGAATTTTATAAAGTAAAAGACGTCTGGGGCTTAGCACAGTGCGCACGCATAAAGGAAACTGTGCTGGTTGTTTGCTGGAGGCTTAGGAAGCCTCCGTTAATCTCTCTCTGACCCTCACGTTCCTTATGTGTAAAATCAGGGTTAAGATGTCTTTTTAAAAGGTGAGTGCGAGGATTTCCCTGGTCCAGCGGGTAAGATGCTGTGCTCCCTGCAGGGGCCCAGGTTCGGTCCCTGGTTGGGGAACTAGATCTCACAGGCCGCAACCAAGACCTGGCACAGCTAAAGAAATAAACAAAATGACTTTTACTGAGGGTTGGACGAGACCATAAACGTGGAAGATTCCAGGATCATGCCTGACATAAGACAGAGGTTCAAAAATGGCAGTATCCTCCCCCTTCTTCCAGAGAGATAAGGAGTGGCCCAGTGGGGACTCAGCCAAGGAGACACAGGGATGAGCAAACCAGCCCATCCCTAAAGACACTTCGAGCCCTGGAACTTTAATAAGATTCTGAAAGGAACAGCAAGAGGCAAAATATGTTTGTGCCTCTGGTCAAGCAAGGTTCCCTACCCCACCACCGCGCCGCCTCCCCCAGTCTGTCTGGGGATCAAGTTCATCCGATAATCACCATGATGGGAACCACAGTGTCAGGACCTCAGAGGACAGTGACAGGTCCCTCCTGCCGCAAGCTCTGAATGGAGCCTTTCTCTGTCTCACAGCCAGCAACAGCGGGAGCCCACCCTCCAGGCACCAGTTTGCACCCTGCAGGCAGAACTTCTGAGAATCATAAACAGACAGAGGAGACAGTACAGATCCCAGAAGAGCGAGCGGAGCCTCGGCCAACTCGGCACCAAGAATGACCAGCAGGGAGAGGGCTGTGCAAACTTCCATCCAGGGGAAAACAAGATAATGTCCAGGTTGAACATGGGCGGAGCCGGAATCCCTACCTCAGGGGGCACTTGGGCAAATGGCCCTTCTGAGCGTTTCAATTTCCTCCTCTATAAAATGGAGTGATGAGACCTACCCTGGGGGTCGTCTGGGAAAACTGAAGGAGCTCCTGGTACACAGCAGGTGCTCAATAACCACAACAACCCCCAGTCTAGGCCCTGCAAACATGCCCACTGGCCTCTCGTACCCAGCCTTGACTTTCATCGCTGCATCCTTGCCTCCAGTGCAGTGGAGGGCCGGAGGGTCCCAGGCAAGGGCCCGAGACCTGGAGGCACAGCTGGTGCCAGGGACAGGGACACATCTCAGGAGAGGGTCTCCAGCCAGCACTCCAAGAGCCCACTTTGCCTCCCACCCCATCCACAAATCTCTTCAGGACGCCCTCCCCCTCCTCTGGTCTGCTCCACCCCAAGGGACAAGGGCTCAATCCCAGCCCTGTCTTAGTACTTAGGCGGCCCTGGGCAAAGTGACTCAACTTTTCTGAGCCTGGGTCCTTGGGTACAGAATAGCCAGATTATCCCCCAGGCCTACCAGAACTTGATACCGGTGAAAATCAGTTATGAAAAAACTCCAAGTGCTATAGCGTGGTTAGAAATCCTTCGCAATTTATCTCAAACACTGAACTACAATAGAACTACCAGAGATTCAAAGATATATTTTATCTTTGCTAATCCCTTTCATTTTAATAAGGCTTTTAAAAAACATCCTTTCCCCTCTCAAACATAAACAGAGGTATAAGACTGGAATGCTAGTGTTCCTTTCCAAGCTCAGAGAGTAAGCATCACCAGCTGGAAGAATTAATGAAATCCAGTCCACAGAGCACAGGGCCTGGCACGTGATAGAGTTCCGGAATGGGTGTGGCCTCTTCCAGAATGGGCGTGGCCTCAGCCAGAATGGGTGTGGCCTCCTCTCCCCAGGGGTGTTTCCGGCCTCACCTCCGTCCGGGTATATGCCCAGTCACCCACCTCATCTGATAGGTACCCCATCCTGACAGCTGCCAGAACCCTCTGGGACACTCCAGAATCATCCCCCCGAGGAGATAGGAAAGGGCCGAGGCCAGAGTAGGGATGCTTAACCCCGCGCACTCCCCATTCACACTCATTTCCCCGTCGGCCTCCTAGACGCTGTCCTGGTTTAGGGTCCCCATCTCCCCTGTGGAACCATTGCACCAGCTTCCCCGGTGCATCAGCTCTCCATTACCCACAAAGATCACGTCATTCCCAACTCAAGACCTTTCCGCAGCCCCCAGTGCAAACTGAGTGAAGTCAGGACTCCTAAGCTTGGCTCCTAAGGCCCTCTGGGATCCGGTGTCCACATGCTCTTACAGCCTCATCCCCTAGTCCCCCCAGGCTACCCCGGCACCCTCTGCGACACCTCCTGCCTCTCTTCATCCCGCCGCCAGGGCAGCAGGGGTCTAGCTTCGGCTCTGCTTCTGACTGTGAGACCTCGGCGGCTCTTTGGCTCTCTGACCCTCAGTCTGCTCATCGGCTCTTGGGGAGCTTGTGCATGAGACGAGATAAGGGAGTGAGCGACAGATGCCGGGAGGGCTCCAGAAATGCAAGCCTGTGAGCTGCAGCCTCCTCCCTGCACTGACAGCAGCTGGCAAGGCTGGATCGGCTCCTCCACGTCCGTAGGGGAGGGGCTCCCTCTCCCCTAATCCCTGAAGCAGAGGCTCACAGCCAGCAGCTGCAGACAGGGAGGGGGACAGGAGCGGGGGCGGCTTAGAGGAAAATTACTCTGCGCTGGCCCAGCCACCAGGGGCTCCCAGCTGCCTCTGACAGCGGGGACCTAGGGGGCTGGCAGGCTCTGCCAGAGCCAAGGACTTGGCCCCAAGCCTTGACTGCGGTCTGAGCTGGTGGGATGGGGGGCGGGGAGGGTAGTTGCCCTGGGTCCCGCTCCTCTGGGACACTCCCACTCTTTGGCAGAAGAGGAGGGAAAAATAAAAACAACAGACAGGCCTTTGTGAGAAGAGAAAACCGGCTCCAGCCACTGCATGCTGGGGCCCCGGGCGCTGACCTGAGAGAGGGACCCTCTGTGTTACACTGCCAAGCGTCAAACCCCACACCCACCCTGGGGACCTCTTCCTGGCCTGTGCTCCTCACTCGTGTCCTGCCTGTGCACCCGGGGGCACGGTCCTCCTGCCTCCCACGTCACTCACGCCTTGGATCCTGCCCCCCGCATCATGCCACGTCTGCCGTATGAGGGTCTCTGCACAGCTGCTCCCCGACTTGCAACGGTCCAGCCTCACGATTTCCTGACTTTAGGATGGTGCAAAAGCAATACACGTTCAGTAGAAACCGTACTTGGAGTTTTGATCTTTCGTGGGCCAGCGATCTTTCCCAGTCGGCCACACGATCCCAAGGGCAACAACCGGTAGGCTTACAACCATTCTGCACCCAGACAACCATTCTATTGTTCATCAACAGTACAGCATTCAATAAATTGCCTGGGACGGCATTTAAAAAAGAGTCTTCCTGTTAGATTTCGCCCAACTGTAGACTAGTGTAAGTGTTCTGAACACATGTAAGGTAGGCTAGGCTAAGCTATGATGTATGAAGGTAAGATAGGAAAAGTGTATGATTGGAAAAGTGTATGAATGCATTGATAAACTTGAGATTTTTTCAGCTTATTGGGATGTAACCCCATAGTGAGTCAAGAAAGACCTGTACCATCTATCTACGCTATTTTCAATGTCACAACCACCGTCCCAAGCCCTGGCCCCAGGAGAGCTGTGCGCCATAACCCTGTCCTGGCTCCACGAAATGTGTCCCTTGCTGCGTGACCCCCACGTGTGAAGGTCCAGGAGGACAGGCTCCCAGCCCTACCGCCCATTACCTCCATGACCATGACAAGCCGCGCCCCTGCTCCGTGCCTCCGTTTCCCTGGCTATGAAACGGAAATGATATTAACACTCACCCACTAAGTGCTGTGGGGGCTGAAGGAGACACAGCAATTCTGGGGCTGAGCCCGGCGTCTGAGACACAGCGAACCTACCGGGTGTGTGCTGTATTATGACAGCTGTGCCGGGTGTCTGTGTGTGCTACCTGCCAGGCTCCCACGAGCCCGGCACCTACCACGCACCAGGCACTCTATCACGTCAGTGAAATTCAAACGACAGCTACAAGGAGGCTATACCTCCCCCTCTAACGGGAAAAATCGGAGGCTCAGAGAGGGGCGACAGCCCACGGGAGGTCACGCAGCCAGAAAAGGGTGAAGCTGGGAGCGGCACGCAGGTCCAAGCATCCCGGGAGACGGAAAGGAGGGCACGGAGGGACTGGGGATGGGTGTGCAGCGTGCCAGCCACAGGCATGGGCTCCTTTAGGGGAGATGAGGGGTAATGAAAACGTGCTTCAACTGGACATCTCGTGAAGACTTTGGCATGAGTCTGAAAGTTTACTAAAAGTCACTGAATTAATTCAAACTGGTGGATTACATGTATGTAAGTTATCTGTCTACTTACTCCAGCAACTGATGTAAACTGTACTTCAGAAAGCCGGTTTGTTTGCTTAAAGCCCATGCGCTTTCCAGGCACCATTCTGCCAAGACATTCAGCAAGAAAGCTGCTCTCTCTGTGAGTGGAGACGGCCAAGCAGCGGCTGAGCAGCCCCTCTGAGGCCCACGGGCAAGCAGCCTTGGGCTCCCTGGTTCCCAGACACCCCCGCAGAGCAGGTGTGCAGCCGAATCACCCGGGGAGCTCCTGAGAACTCGGATTCCCAGGCCCCACGCCCAGCCTCGGAGTCTATGGCTCCGGGTGGGGCCCGGGAACCGGGGATTCTGGGCTCGGCCCACACTGGGAACCACTCAACGCCCAGCACCTCTCACTCTGGGGGAAACTGAGGCCGGGCAGCGCCGGGGAGCTGCCAGCTCTGGCCCATCGCGCGGTGGGCGGGGGCGGGGG
>SJYX01021519.1:4401-22761 GCA_006410675.1 Oreotragus oreotragus | reverse complement strand
GGGGGGCGGCGGGGGGGGGTGCTGGGCAGGAATGGAGGCCCCTTCCTGGTTCCCTCTCTTCTTCCCTCCTCCGCCCACTCCATTCCTCCCCGGCCCCCAGCCTCCTGGTGACTCAGGCCTCTGAGTCATCCAGTGGCACCACAGAGGAAACTTCTTAGGCAAAACAATCCCCAAACAAAGCCTCCCCATCAGGGGAACAGAATAGGCCCAGGAGGCTAAGCAAGGGAGGGGAGGAGAACAGGGGGTGGAGCTGGGCGCCTGGACCCCAAGCCCGCTGAGCCCTAGAGAGGGCGCTTCCCTGTCCCCTCGACCTTGAGTAACAGCACTCACTGCGGCACAGGGAAGGCTCAAAATGGGCCAGACAGCACGGCCAGTCCTTCTCAGCTCCGTTTTGTTGACAATGCTTCCCAAGGCTAGCACATGCCCATTTTACAGATGGGGAAAGAGAGGCTCAGAAAGGGTCAGCCCAAGGTGACACAGTTAAGAAGAGCAGAGCAGAGTCCAGAACCCAGGACCATCTGATTCCAAAGTCTGGCTCTCACTCCTACACGCCTTTTAAAAATACGTCCTGTGTAGCACGGCACGTAGACAGCGTCTCATCTACACGAGAAAGGTGAATGGCCCGGGGGGACCTGACCACACAGGGCTTTCTCCTCTTCTCCCCGTGTCAGGCTCTGCCTCAGGACCTCCTGGCCCCGCGGGGTGTACACATGGGCTCAGGGGCCCCTCAGCAGCAAGAGCGGAAGGCAGGAAGCGCCCAGCGCCTGAAGAACCAGCCGGGAGGAGCACGGGGCAGCAGGGCCTTGGGTGAGCAGAGTGGGCGCTGTCTCTGGGGCGCAGGGAGCCGGCAGGCAGGGGAGGGAAGAGCAGAGGCAGAGGCCCTGAGGTGTGGCCCCCACAGCAGAACGCAAGCGCTGGCCCGGCGGGGCTGCGGTGCAGACCTGTGGGCGAACCCTGGGGCGGCCTGCCTGCCAGGGGTCCTGGCTTTCTCTGAGGCCGGGGAGGACCTTTTCAGCCCAGAGAGGCTTGGCGCCGGTTTCATCTCTGCACGGGGCCTGGCCAGCGGCTGAATGGGGAGTCAGCATGGGGAGCCCTGGAGTCCTTCTTTCAAGCAGGCTTTGGGGACAACCCTAGACCCCCGGCTACTCACCCACGGGCCAGAGTCGCCCCCGAGGGCCTCTTCCTTCACCACGGCTGGGCTGGGCAGAGGACAGGCGAGCCTCTCCCGACCACACCGACCTAATCACACTGGCCTATAAATAGGGCCCTGTGGCTTGGTCTGAAATAGCTGTGCCAGGCCCAAATCCACAGGCACCACCAGGGCACGCACGGTCCCGGAAATGGTCCTTCTCGCTGACATGATTAAAACCCCAAACTCCCTCGGGAGACCACTGCGCATGTCCTAACTCGCGCTCAAACACGAGGCGGTGGGCTGAGGGGAAGAGCCGCCCACCCACGGCAGATGACAGCAGTGGGCCTGCAACTGCTCTTCTGCTTTCTGCTCTCGGGGGACCCTGAGCAGAAACTGGGCCCCTCTCTGGGCCTCAGTTTCCCCAAATGTAAACTGGGAGGTTGAACATGGTATCACTGGGGCCCTTCCAGCCTGGAGGCTCCCCCGAATTGCCTCGGGGTAACCCCTACCTTCAGATGCTCATGCCACTGTTACCCCTCTCCCAGCTGACTTGGGGAGGTTCTTTAAGTTAATACTGACTGACATTTAAAAATTAGAATTGCAATAAATACTTGAGTCAGATCTAGGCCCTGCCACTGAAAGGCTGGGTGACCTTGGAAGGGTCACTGTCCCTCTCTGGGCTACAGATTCCTCAGTCATAAGATGAAGGTGCTGGTAGGCTGATGCCCAAGGTTCATGACTGTTTTTAATTAATTTTTGTGTGTGTTTGTTTAGTATTTAAGAGAACCAGAACAGGCCAGCCTTGAGCTGAGTGCTGGGGCTAAAAGACAGCCAAGACCAGGTCCAGCCCTCGGAGCCGCGCCCTGGCCCCCAGCCCTGGCCCCCAGAGCCGTGCCCTGGTCCAGCCCCTGGAGCCGCGCCCTGGTCCAGCCCCCAGTGGGGAAACAACGTAAAGGCATTTCCAAACCACGCGGTGTCCCACTAGAGGCCTCTGTCAGGGCTTCTGGGGACACCTTGTTTCCAGTTCAAATTACACATTTATGGTCACAGAGGGATGGGTGATGACATGAACTCGGCCATTACCTACCAACAGGGAAGGAAAGATAACCGAGCCATCACTAGGTACCAGGCATGTGCTTAGGACTTTACGTCCCCATTATTAATCCTCAAAAACCCAATTGTCATTCCCACTTCACAGATGAGGAAACTGAGGCTGAGAGGGGTTAAAGGACATGTCAAGGGGCACAGAGCAAGTCAGAGCGAGAGTAATGCTCAGACCTGTTGGCCTCTGGAGTTCAGGCTGTAACCAAACCCCAGTGAAACTGAGGAGGGCTGATCAATGGGGGAATGAACCGACATGGGGGCAGGAGAGAAACCGGCCCAGAGCAGTTTACTGCGCGTGTAGGTGGGTGGCAGGGCCGAGGCCGCGCCCAGTGACACTCCTTCTCTCCAACCCCTCTGCATCCCACCAACAGATTGTTCTCACATCTCATTGCTCAAGCAGGTCCTCAGCTCAAGGCCTACCGTGGCTCCTGGCATCCAGAGGGTCAGGGCCCTGCACTCAAAGCCTCTTTAGCCACTCTCCCCACTAGCTCCCAAACACAGCGGTAACCCCAGGGGGCTGAGCTTTTGCACGCGCACCTCCCTTGCCTGGACTTGCCTCCCTTGCCAACCCCTCAGCAGAGCACTAGACTCGGGGCGAAGCCCTCTGAGGTTCCCGGGGACCCAGGCAACAGCCAGCATAAGTCTGGATCTCCCAGGGCCCCTGGGTTTGATTCACCTCCACTCTCCAGTGCAGAAGCTCGACAATGAAAACACGCAAGGAGCCCAGAGAATGCTGGAAAGGACACACTTCCAGGACTGCCCGACACCAAGCCTCGTCCCAAGGCGCAGCGTCAGGACGCCACAGTGTGGAAGAGCCCAAAATTACAGCCTCGGGGCTCATCAGGGTGGGACTTGGCGACTGTTTCTTTCAAGGGTTCCAATCCTGAAATTGGGGCAAAACTCTCCCCTACTTTAAAACCTCCAGTGCCTCCCCAGGGGTCTAGATAAAAGTCCAAACCCTAACCAAGGTCCCCAGGGCCCGCACAACGGAGGCGGAGGCGAGGCGCTGCCTGGTCTCCAGGCCCCTCTCCCTTTGCCGTGCTCTTTCTCCCAGCTCCTTCCTCTCCCTGACACGGTCCCTCGCTCACACTGCTCCTTCCATCTTCGGCCTGAGGGTCTGAGCGTTTTCGTTTTCGGGGAGGCCTCCTTCGTCTGTCCAGACAGGAGCGCATCACACCCGCGCAGTCCCACCTGCTCTCCTAGCGCTGGTCCCTCCTTCACAGCTGAGGGAGGGATGAGGTTGTTATCCGTGTAATGGCTTCCGTAGGGCTGCCCTGGAGCCTCAGCGGTAAAGAATCCGCCGGCCTGTGCAGGAGACCTGGGATCAATCCCTGGTTTGGGAAGATCCCCTGGAGAAGGGAATGGCTATCCACTCCAGCATTCTGGCCGAAAGAATTCCATGGACAGAGGAGCCTGGCAGGCTACAGTCCTCGGTAGCAAAGAACTGGACACAACTTAGCAACCAAATAACAATAATAATAACTTATATAAGACCCAAGACGGTAAGACCCACGAGGGCTGGAAACTCTCATTCTTTGCTGATGCTCCAGCCCCCAGTCCGGGGCCTAAATAAATATCTGTCACATGAAGGCACACACGCACGAACAAATGAATGGGTGAGTGAACCCCTGTTTTACCAGCCAGGAAGTAGTCAGAGTCCTGCTGAACATTCGAGGGAAAAAAAACAGGGCCCCAGTTAAGGAGGTCGGAGAAGTAGGAAATTAAAGTGAACGGTGCAGCCTGCCAGAGGCGAAAACAAGAGTGAGCTTCGAGGAGGAGGAGGAGGAGGCACCCGGGGCTCCAGGGAGCTGGGGCATGGAGAGCTGAGGAAACACCAGGAGGCGTGGACACGGAGGGGTCACTGGGGAGCGGGCAAGAGGCAGGGCCCAGCACAGGGACGGCGGGACGTGACGATGCGGAGAGCCCTCGGCTGACAGGCACTCGGCGGCTGCGCGCTTCTGCAGAAGTGGAAAGCAGAAGATGGTTCCCGTGCCACTTGCCAAAGCATTCAGAGTGCAGCCCTTTAGGGGACACAGCGCTCAGGCCATGGGGCTCTGGGAGTTGTCAAGGCTCTGAGTCTCAGACTCGAGAGCATCAGAGCCAGGGCGGGCCCCGCCGGTCCATCTGGGCAGCTGGGGGAGGCCCCTTCGCCCCGTGCCCTTGGGAGGCGGCTGGTCCCCCTCTGAGGGAGTCCCGCATCGGAAGCCCTTGCGTCTGGGCTTGGGGAAAGAGGAACGGCACCAGCTGTGGCTGGCTTGTCCTGTCACCGCCTGGAAGCCAGCCGGGCTGCGGGGATGAGTAAGCCCTGGAGGTACTCGGCCCCTTCTCCTCTCGGCAGTCAAGGGTGATGTCATGCCCCAGGGGAGTGTTTCCCAGGCTTTCCACACAGTTACTATCAGAAACTCACTTCTCTCTGTTCCAACACTGGAAGCTGGGTTACCCCCCTAGTGATGACCCTTCCCCTTTCTCCAGCTCACAAAGCCCTTCGGCATCTGTGAGCTTCTGCAGTCCGCACGACAATCTTGTAGGTGGGTGGAGGAGACCAATGCACCCATTTCGCAGGCAGAGAAACTGAGGCCCGAGCGGAGACCTGAGCCAGGTCTCCTGCTTCTGGCCAGAGGACTCTGCACTCTGTGCCCTGCCTCTCCATCTCCTCCGGCGGGGCTCCTGTGAATCTGATAGTCACGTCGGCCCCGCCCTGCCAGCTGTCCCAGGTGAGTGTGACTCATGCACCTTCCCCGTGACTCACCCTTCTCACTGCTCCTCCGGTCAACAAGCCCGGAGCCCTGGCAGCCGCACCCCAGCTTTTCTCACCCTTCCAAAGAACTGCACCTCCTCCTCACGGGAGTCCACCCTCCCACCGAGGCGCTACCAGCACCTGCCTACCGTCACCCAGCACAGGAGCAGCACAGCCGGGGGTGGGGGCCCAGGAGTCCTGGCACCCAGCCCACTTCTTGCCTCTTCCCCAAGGGATCGCCCTTGCCTGGCCTCCCTCTCTAGGGAGGGTGAGGAGCAAACGAAGCAAGGGCAGAACGCTCTCTGAGCTTCACGAGAAAAGCCCCACGGACTGCCTTGGCGTCCACGAGTGGCGCCCGGCGGCTGCTTCCCCAGGCCCGTCCAGAGCCCCCGGCAGCCAGGCTGGGCTTAGGAGGACCCAGAGGTGGCTACACTGCTCCACCTACCTCGTGGGGCTGTGAGTGAAGAGGGCGGCTCCCTCGGAAGAGCTCGGCACCAAGGTGGAGGCGCGGCTCGGGGGGTTCCCAGCACCACCTGTAAAGAGAGGGTCAAGACTCCCAGGCTCAGGGGCTCAAGGCCATCTGGTCAGAGCCCATTTCATGCTCCAAGTCCTCCCCAGCCCCCTCTAACCCCCATCTAGGGTACATGCCCCCGCCTGCACACCTCCAGCAGTGGGGCACTCACTTCCTGCCAAGGCTGCAAACCTATTCGAGAGTCCGGCTTGTTAAAAGAACCGTCGCTGGGATGTGCTGGAATTCTCTTTGCCCGTGCCCGGTTCCACACTGGCCCTCACTCTGCCCTCTGGGCTCGCCCGGAGCAGGTCTGGCACCCCGTTTCCCAGGGGCTCCTCGGTTCCACGCTGGCCCTCACTCTGTCTGGCAGCCCGGTTCCCAGGGGCTCCTCGGAGACTTGAAGACGGAACCCCGGGCCCTTCACGCCTTCTGCCCCTTTTGCTCCAGCTCCTCCTGAGATCAGGGTGTCTGGTTCCCTCCCCCGGCTTCCCTGATCTACTTCAAATGAACCTTGTCCCTACTGACAGCGCAAGACCCAGAACTGAACACTTGGATGAGCTCTCTTCAGGGCAGGGCAAGCAGAACTCTCACCTCCATCATTCTAGATACCATGCCTCTGTTAATACAGCCGAAAATCCCATGAGCATTTAAGGTAACCCCATTGTATGATTGAATTCAGCTTATGGTCAGCTTCAGAGCTGTGGCTTAAGATCGTGAGGTTAGACAAAAGGGCCCTTCATTTAACTAACATGTAACAATCAGGTTACGTCACCTTTCTGAGCCTCAGTTTACTTCTCCGTAAAACAGGAATAATAGGGTAGGTATTAGAACCTACCTAACCTACCCCACGAGGTCATCGAGTGAGTGAGTGAGTGAGTGAAAGTCGCTCAGTCGTGTCCGAACTCTTATGAAGATCAAATGAGATTAAATACGTCAAGGATTTTGAATAATGTATGTCTGTCACCTAATGTATGTATGTCACCTTACTCTATCACTTAACTCTCTAAGTCTGTTTCTAAAAAGTGTATCTTTCTCATGCTGTTCTTATGCAAGCTGCTTACATACCATATTCCCACCTCTATGCCTAGCACTGGTCCACTATTGCAAGACTGCATGACCATTATATGCTGACGAGTCTTTCTCTCCCACGAGACCATGGGAGAGAAATTAGGTTGCTTGGCCTCTGAAGCCTCAGGCCTGGCAAGTGACCCGGCAAACAGGAGGACCCGTGGGTGTATGCTGGGTGACCAAACGCAGGGCCAGCCCACGCGCACCCAGAGTAGTTTGGGCAGCCCAATCTTTCAGCACTCACACTTTCAGAGACACCCTGGGTCTTCACCCTTCGTCACTCCCAGACTCCCAGTCGGCCACATTCAGGGAGCCGCCAAGCAAACTGGCTCCTGCCTGAACGGGAAAACGGCTCTGCCCAAACCAGCTTCTCCAAGGCAGGCGGAGAGACTCCAGGATCCCAAAGGCAGCGGGGCCCTGCAGGCTCCCTGGACTAAGACGCAAGTGAACCCTATTCTTAGCTGACAGTAGACAGCCCAGGCATTCCTGGGGGTTTCTACATCGTGAGTGGCACCGGTGCACGGCAAGAGATCTAGAAGGAGGCGGGGTGCTTATTTGGGCTAGGACCTGGAGTTAAATGCCGCCTTCATGGGCTCCCTTCAGAGTTCTGTAGAAACTTCCCAGCTCCGTAGGGTGGATGAACACAGAGCTGGGCTCCTGCAGTGATTAATAAGTTCCCGCTTTCCGTTAACTCCGTGAGGATGAACCTTTCATATCCAGCCCCTTTCTCTTCGACACACCTCCACATCTCACCCTCACCCTCTCTGGCGGTGCTGTAATTGTCCCCAAGGGCAACCTGTTTTACGCTCAAGGTTCCGCGTCTCAGCATCAGCACCACCATCCCCCGTCCAGGCGGACGCCCGGCATCCTCTTCAGCCTCCCCTGCTCCGTCACTCGCGCCTCCCAACACCGCTGGTTCTACCGAGCGCACCCGCCGCTCCCGACGTTGGTCCAGGCCCCTCAGCCTCTCACCTGGGAGACTGCTGTGCCTCCTACCCGTCCTCCCACTTCCTCCCACCTCGTCCCTCCTCCCCTCCAGAGCAAGCCAGACCAGTTGCTCCTCTGCGCAGACTCAGCCATGACTCCCTGATGGCCCCCAGGTAAAACCCAACGTCCTCGGCAGCCCGTTCACCATCCGCGCCTCTTGTGTCTTGAGCCTCAGCTCCCCGCAGGTCCTGTCTTCCACCCACAGCCCTCCCAGCTCCAGCCAGGCGCAGCTGCCCTGGCCCTGAAGTCCTGCTGTCTCCTCTGTTCCCGAGCTCGCTTCCATCCCTGGTCTTTTTCCTTCCGCTCATGATCAAGCCCAGGTTTCCTGCAAGAACGCAGCTCTAACCTCCCCTTCCCCGTGAGGCTGAGCTGCCCTGAGCCTGGGCCCATTTCCCTGCCGCACTATTACACTGTTTCCAAGTCTGCCACCCCCGTCAGACTAAGACCCGCTCCCCTGTATCCCAGGGTCTGGCCTAGGGCCACCTCAGCTCAAGAGTCAACGAAGGCAGAAACTAGTAAATCGCACGCATGTTCACGTGTGTGCACACGTGCGTGAACACTCATGCCCAAAGACGTCCACCGAGACGGCAAAGGGCGCAGGTGCTGCCACCTGAGGGCAAAAAGAGCATTACACGCTTTCCTGCGCTCTGGACACAGGGAGCCCTCGAATTTCAGATTCACAGAACTGTTGTTTAATCGCTAAGTCGTGTCCACCTCTGCGACCCCATGGACGCCAGGCTCCTTTGTCCCCGGGATTTCCCAGGCAAGAATAGTTAACCCCAGCTAACTCCAAGTCGGTCTGTTTTCCATTTTGGACCTTGACGCTGCCACAACCTAGAAACAAGGTCTGTAAACCACTGGCTTTAGTCCTCTGCCCGCATGCTGCATGGGGCCCTCAAGAGGGGTGTCTCCTTCCAGTAATCAGCATCCTTGCCTGGGGCTCCTGTGAAGCCTGTTCGCTGGGTTAGAGCTTAGAGCCGCCTGCCCACGGAAGGGAGGCTCGAGAGCTTGCCATTAGTGAAGGCGTATGAGCATCAGGAACCCCATGTGTGGAGCTTTCTGCCCTGCGGGGGTGAAGGGGTGACTGGGAAAGCGGGAACAGAGGTGTTTTTCTTCCAAAAGACTGTTTCCAGGTCGTTGAGAGGACCCTCAGATTTGGCGTGTGTGTGTGCACGTGTGTGCGTGTGTGCGTGTGCGTGTGCGTGTGTGTTAATTCTCTGTGACCCTATGGACTGCAGCCCGCCAGGCTCCTCTGTCCCTGAGATTCTCCAGGCAAGAACACTGGAGTGGGTTGCCATTTCCTCCTCCAGTCAGATTTGGTGAGGGCGTGTGATCTGCCAGGCAACGCCAGAAGGGTTCAAATGACCCCAGCTGTCATTTTCCGAGCACCTACCAAGCGTTGGTTCCTTACATGCATCAAGTCTCATCCTCACAGCTCAGCGGGCAGCTGTCACAGTCCCTGTCTTCTGAAGGAAGAACACAAGTTCAGAGAGGTGAAGTACTGTACTCAGGGTCACACGGCTAAGGTGCCTGAGCAGCTGCCACCAAGTCAGGCTGCCTCCCCAACAGCTTGGTCTCACTAGATTTCAAGCTGGGCCTCTTGCTTACTAGACAAAAATAGAAAGCTCCAGTTACTCTAGACCAGGGGTTAGCAAACTTTTACTGTGTAGTGCTAGGACTTCTCTGGGGGGTCCAGTGGTTAGGACTTTGTACTCTCACTGCAGGGGGCACAGGTTCGATCCCTAGGCAGGGAACTAAGATCCCACATCCATGTGACATGGCCAACATTTTTAAAAGACAGAGAGAGAGAGAGAAGAGCCAGATAGGAAATAGTTTAAGCTTTGCAGCCACACACCCTGTTGCATATTCCTCCTTGTTCGGTTTCAGATTTTCTTTTTTTACAATATTTTTTAAATGTAAAATCTATTTTTAGCTTGGAGGCATACAAAAACAGGCTGGGGCTTCCCCAGGGCTGTAGTTTGCAGCCTACAGCTGTAAGACAATAATACTTAAAACCTTAAGTACAAAAACTTCTGGTGGAAATGTTTTATGCCAAACGCTAGGCCCTTCTGCTGTATTTCTCCCCCTTCAGATGGCATCCTACTGAGTCACTCTCTCCTAAAGAAGAGCCTTGCCCTGCTCTGAAATTAGGCAGGAAAATAATTCAAGGGCTGTTGAGATTCCAGAAACATAACTGTGCCAAATACAGTCCAGCTTAGTGCTATGAGAGGACAGAAGCAAATACAGTGGGTGGAAAGAACCTCAAGGATAAGACATCAAGAGTTCTGGGCTCTAGTCTTGGCCTTGAACAAAGGATTTAGAATCTTACTATGCGAAGAGTTGATTCATTGAAAAAGACTCTGACGCTGGGAGGGATTGGGGGCAGGAGGAGAAGGAGACGACAGAGGATGAGATGGCTGGATGGCATCACTGACTCGATGGACGTGAGTCTGAGTGAACTCCGGGAGTTGGTGATGGACAGGGAGGCCTGGCGTGCTGCGATTCATGGGGTCGCAAAGAGTCGGACACGACTGAGCAACTAAACTGAACTGAAGGCGCCCCTGGTGGCTCAGCTGGTAAAGAACTCACCTGTGAATGCAGGAGACAGAAGAGGCATGGGTTCGATCTCTGGGTCGGCAAGATTCCCAAGAGAAGGTAATGGCAACCCGATCCAGTATTCTTGCCTGGAAAATTCCACTGACAGAGGAGTCTGGCGGGCTACAGTCCACGGGACTGCAGAGTCGGGTATAACTGAGCGCATGCACACATGCAGTCCACGGGACTGCAGAGTCGGGTATGACCGAGCGCGTGCGCACACGCAGTCCACAGGACTGCAGAGTTGGGTATAATTGAGCATGTGTGCACACGCATGCCAGGTGTGGTCCCTGGACCCGCAGCATCTGCATTAGCCGGGAGGGCATTAGAAGTGCGGTCGGGGACTCCCTGGTGGATCAGTGGTTAGAACTCTGTGCTCCCAACGTAGGGGGCACGGGTTCCATCCCTGGTTAGGGAAGATGCCACATGTTGCAAGACTAAAAAAATGCAGTGTCACGCCCCACTCCAGACACACTGAGCCAGAATCTGCATTTTCACAAAATTCCCAGGTGATTTGGAAGCACGTTAAGTTTAAAACGTGTTGGGCTGCAGTCCATGGGGTCGCTAACAGTCGGACAGACTGAGCGACTTCACTTTCACTTTTCTCTTTCATGCATTGGAGAAGGAAATGGCAACCCACTCCAGTATTCTTGCCTGGAGAATCCCAGGGATGGGGGAGCCTGGTGGGCTGCCGTCTATGGGGTCACACAGAGTCGGACATGACTGAAGTGACTTAGCAGCAGCAGCAGCAGCAAAATGTGTCTTACGTCCAATCGCAACAGTGTTGACAAAACCCTTCCCCTGAGGAGAGAAAAGGTCCAAAGGCATCTTTTTTGGTGGTGTAAAAAAATAAGTCTCTGCCCTCATGCCTGCACTCTTTGTGACCCCATGGACTGTAGCCCACCAGCCTCCTCTATCCAAGGTATTCTCCCAGCAAAAATACTAGAGTGGGTTGCCATTTCCTCCTCCAAGAGATCTTCCCTACCCAGGGATCGAACCTGGGTCTCTTAAGTCTCCTACATTGGCAGGCAGATTCTTTAACACTAGCACCACCAGTGACCTCAGAAAACACCCCACTTCAGGACACACTGAGTCTTGAAATTAAGCCTTCAACTGGTGGAAAAGTAAACCCAGGTGGACAAGAGAAGGGGACAGTCTTCAATTTACAGTAGGGGAAACTGGCTAAAAAGGAAAGCAACTTTCCCAGGACCACACTGCCAGGGCAGACTCGGGGTCTGACCACGGCCCAGTTCCTTAATCTTCCCAGGCCTTGGGCTTTATGATCACTGAAATCATTTTGGTTTAGATGAGTACTTTTGAAATCTCACAAGTGGTGGAGCGGCAATCAGAGAACCTACTTTGAGCTTTAGGAAATTCACTTGCTCTCTCTGGGTCTGAGTATTCCTGGCCACGAAGTGAGGAGGTGGGGCCAGGCAGCCTCTGAGGTCTAACTGTAAGGGTCGGGATCNCCTCCTCTATCCAAGGTATTCTCCCAGCAAAAATACTAGAGTGGGTTGCCATTTCCTCCTCCAAGAGATCTTCCCTACCCAGGGATCGAACCTGGGTCTCTTAAGTCTCCTACATTGGCAGGCAGATTCTTTAACACTAGCACCACCAGTGACCTCAGAAAACACCCCACTTCAGGACACACTGAGTCTTGAAATTAAGCCTTCAACTGGTGGAAAAGTAAACCCAGGTGGACAAGAGAAGGGGACAGTCTTCAATTTACAGTAGGGGAAACTGGCTAAAAAGGAAAGCAACTTTCCCAGGACCACACTGCCAGGGCAGACTCGGGGTCTGACCACGGCCCAGTTCCTTAATCTTCCCAGGCCTTGGGCTTTATGATCACTGAAATCATTTTGGTTTAGATGAGTACTTTTGAAATCTCACAAGTGGTGGAGCGGCAATCAGAGAACCTACTTTGAGCTTTAGGAAATACACTTGCTCTCTCTGGGTCTGAGTATTCCTGGCCACGAAGTGAGGAGGTGGGGCCAGGCAGCCTCTGAGGTCTAACTGTAAGGGTCGGGATCTGGAAAGGGTTTCTCGGCGACGAGGCAGTCCGGAGACGGGCCTTCTGCAGAGGGTGACCTCCGTCACATCGAAGTCTGGAAACACAAAGACAAGTACTTACATCCTAAGGACGGAGGCAGCACAGTGGCCGAGCCGCAGCTCAGGTCTTGTGGCAAGTGCAAAGCAGAAACTGCAGTGCAAACCAGCTTCTCCCTGCCTCTTCTGCCCAGGATCTTAATCATTAGCGCTTGCTGATGCCGAACGGTGCAAGTCTACCTCGTTTACTGTGCTTCACAGAGACTACATTTCTCACAAACTGAAGGTCTGTGGCAATCTGTGAGCAAATGCTCTTGTGACATCACGTTTCCAATAGCATTGCTTACTCTATGTTTCTGCATCACATTGTGGGAATTCTTGCCATAGTTTGTTTAAACTTTTTCATGATTATTGTATTTGTTATGGTGATTGGTCATCGGTAATCTATGCTGTTACCTCTACGACCAGCTGAAGGCTCGGACGATGGGCAGCATTTTTTAGCAATGAAGTGTTTTGGCATCAAGGTATGTGCCTTGCTTTTGAGACGGAAGGCTGCTGCACACGGACAGGCCTCAGCGCAGTGTTCACGTGGCTTTCACATGTGCTGGAGAACCAGAAATTTTGTGACTTGCTTTATCGTGATATTCACTTTACTGTGGTGATCCGGAATGGAAACCTCAATATCTCTGAGTTATGCCTGTATTTGCTAAATGAAGAAATGTTTCAGAAGAATGGTCCCTGAGCCTTCTAACAGCACAGTTAGGCTTTTGATAACCAGCCTCAGATGTTCCCCAAAGAAAGGCTGGTGGAAATACAAACTGCTACAACCTTTCAAGGGTGGAAATTTGGCAAAATGTAGCAAAAGCTGTAAATTTGTCATTTTGACTCAACAACTCCATTTCTTGGGCTCTGTTTTAGAAAACAATGAGAAAGGAATAATTTATGCACCAGAATGTTCGTTGCAACACTGTTTACCAGCAGCCTGAATGCCTAATAACAGAAGATGGGAAGTGAATCACTCACATCATAGATACAATAATAGAGAATAACAAAAAAATCAGGTCAGCATTTATCATTTTAATAATAAAAATGTGAAACTTTTTTTTACAAATAAAATTCATTCTTTTCTTTAATCCCCCGGTCTATTAGAATGAAAGATTTTAGATAAACATGCATTTATCCACTTAGAGTATACTTTTAAAACTCTTTAAAAAATTAAATTTAGAGTACTAAATAACATGAAAAAATATTTATGTTATAACATTTGGAAAAAAAAATGCAGAAAGTCAGAATAGAAGATTTCAAATGTGGTGTGACCACAGTTCTGTCAGGGGTAAAAGAAAATGTGCTGAAAATATTAGGAAGGAAATGCACCCAAATGTTAATACTGATTATCTTGTGTTGGCAGAATTATGGACAGTTCTTATTTTTTTATACTATTTTTTTTCCTACATTTTCTATCATAGTTACTGTTTTTATAAAAAGAAAAAAAAGTCATTGGAGGAGGGGGAAAAAATAAAAAGACATATCCTATGGGTATCCCACCCACACCACTCTGCCACTCCTCCAAAATTAACCAGCATTTACTGAGTACCAGCCCTGCCACAGCCACTGCAGAAGGAAAATTAAGGGCCGAGCCCCACCCTGAAGGCTCACATGTGTCCTATATGTATATTCTTTGTTTGACAAATAAGCTGGGATCAAATGATATCCTTGCTGAAGTTGTAAAGAAGGCTGTTTGCTTAATCAGTTCAGCAGAATAAATAAATCCACTCCCAC
Source organism: Oreotragus oreotragus (assembly GCA_006410675.1). Classification (NCBI taxonomy): domain Eukaryota; kingdom Metazoa; phylum Chordata; class Mammalia; order Artiodactyla; family Bovidae; genus Oreotragus; species Oreotragus oreotragus. The sequence continues at coordinate 8,802 of SJYX01021519.1, read as the reverse complement.
TGGTGTGGCACCTTCATCCCAGTTCCCTGAGAAGCTCCACGGCTCAAACTGCCTCTGGAATCCCCCTTGGGAAGAGCACGTTTTAGGGACACGTTACAGCCTAGGAAGAAAACTGTTAATCCCGAGTCCAAGCATCGAATGCAAGCGGTGCAGAGATAGAACCGCCCTGAGACAGAGCCGCAAGGCACCAGGAGGCAGCAGGATGGGGGCCTGGGGACCCCGGGCATGAGCGCTCACATCTCCAGACTTCAGTTTCCTCATCTGTAAAATGGGGCCCATAACAACCTCAGGGCTACTGTGAGGCTCAAAAAAAAAGGAAGGCATTTCATTTCTCTGGACTGAGCCTCAGTTTCCTTATCTGTAAAATGGAGTATCTCCTCCCTAGTAGAGCTGTTAAAAAGATTAAACAAGGTGGTAAAGATGAAAAGAGAACACAGACAGTAAGAATGCCACCGACAGGGGTCCTCACCCTTATTGCTTGTAGAGCATGGAATGGAATACATGCATTAATCCTAGGCCTCAACTGCCTTATCTGTAAAATGGGCATCCAACTGAATCCACAAAGACCCAGTTTATGAACAGTAGCCGAAGCTCCAGTTGATGCTGGTGCAAGGGTGACTGCTGTGGGCTCACTTCATGCTTAGAGACACGGGGGCCCCACGTCCTTGCAGCGAGCACAGAGCCCCCTGGCTCAGAGGCCGCCGGAACTGGGAGGCCGTGACATTATACTGTCCACCCGCCTAACGCCAGGGGGACATGGGCCCAGAGGAAGGCATGGACTAGCTCAAGTCACCCAGTATTTTGCCAAGTGGCAAAACCAGGACTCAAGCCCAGGCCTTCTGCTGCCCAGCCTTGCCCATCACACCCACCGCTGCTCTCCACCCTGCCCTTAAATTGCTGATGCGGTCCTGGGCAGGGCAGGGGAGAGCAGTCAGCGACAGCAGGGGGTTGGGGGTGGGGAGGAAAAGCCAGAGAGCAGCAGGAACCCAGCCTGCCTGTGGTCTCCAAACTCGAAAACCACATCAGGCTGAAATATGACACACGCTCACTGGGTTGAAAGGGAGGAGATATTTTTACTTAACATCATCCCCCAGCTGCCTGAACACTGGTCTCTTTCTTTCCCTCTCCTACAAAATACATAGCTCCTGGGACCAGGTTTTCCCTGCTTCTGCCAGCATTTTCTCAGTAAATAACCATGGGGAGGGTCGGGGCAGGGAGAGAGATGTTGCCCATTCCTCCTGGCTTCCTCAGAAAGCTTTCCTGAGCAGGGGATCCAACAGTGAAAGGAGGCTGGGCCCCCAGCTAACTCTCTGCATGAACCTGGGCAAGTCTTTGTCCTCTCAGAGCCTGGATTTCCTGAAATGGAGGAGAGATGGACATACACTCTGAGTCCTGTAGATAGTACAGAAAAGTGTGAGTTTAGAGAGTCCCTTGGACTGCAGGGTGATCCAACCAGTCCTTCCTAAAGGAAATCAGTCCTGTATATTCATTGGAAGGCCTGATGCTGAAGCTGAAACTCCCAATACTTTGGCCACCTCATGCGAAGAGCTGACTCATTGGAAAAGACCCTGATGCTGGGAAAGATTGAGGGCAGGAGGAGAAGGGGACAACAGAGGATGAGAGGGTTGGATAGCATCACTGGCTCGATGGACGTGGGTTTGGGTGGACTCCGGGAGTTGGTGATGGACAGGGAGGCCTGGCGTGCTGCAATTCACGGGGTCGCAAAGAGTCGGACACGACTGAGCGACTGAACTGAACTAACAGCCCCGAGAGGCCCCTCCAGGCCTAAACTCCCCACGCCATGCATACAGATTAGCACCCCTCCTCACAGCCCCAGCAAAACTCCACCTGCAGGTCTCAATGTCAGCACTCGATGGCTTCACCAGTAGAACATTTAAGGCCGTGATTAAGAGCTACAGCCCTACAGTCAGACCTCTGGAATCCTAGCACTGACACCTGCCTGCCTCACAAGCCACAGTACATTCCTTAGCCCCTCGGAGCCTCAGTTACCTCCTGTATGGAAGCAGATAACAGGACCTAACTCAGAGACATGATTGTGAAGAACCAACAAAGTAATTAATGCCCCAGCGCTTGGTTTACTAAAAGGTAGCTTTTTAATCATGGAGACCAACATCTCCCCATTTCACAGATGAGGACACTGAGGCCCCGTGAGCCAGGACTTGCCCAAAGTCACTCAAAAGAACTCAGATTACAGCTCCACTCCTAAGTCAGTGCGTCTAACTTTTCTCAGTTCTGCCATCTCTAATAACTAATACACACGCTCCGAGACTATACATATGGGCTGTAAAGTTCTCCTGAAGAAAACCAGAGACCAGTGCCCAGCAAGGGATGGCAAACTATGCAGAAATCATCTCTGTGACCTTACAACCTCTCACCAGAGACCCAAACGGCCACACGGAGTGGGGAGAAGTGGCCCTCTGGCACTGGGGGGCTAAGAAGTGTGAAGGCGGCCAGTCTTCAGCTCTTGCCTGTGCACACACAGCTGCCAACAGGGGCCGCCTCTGGGGTAAGAAGGGGGTCAGAGGGATGAGGCTTACTCTACTGTTGAATCTTGGCTTGAATCTTTTTTTTTTTTTTAGAGTTTATTTTCAATTGGAGGATAAACTGCTTTACAATATTGTGTTGTTCTTTTGCCATTCACCAGCATGCATCACCCACAGGTACACGCATGCCCCTCCCTCCTGAACTCCCCTTCCACCTCCCACTCCATCCCACTCCGCCAGGTTGTCACAGAGCCCCAGATTTGACCTCCCTGTGTCATACAGCAAGGCTTGAATCTTTAACAATATTTCTTTGCTTTAAAAGTAAAACTCAATACTGAAAATCTCAGAATAACTTGGCACCCTTGTCCAGTAGCTACAAGTCCACTGCTTGCTTTTAGATAAAATTTGCTGCCAGTTCTGATGGGTTCTTCAGCTGAGATTCCAGAATCTGCCACTCTGGTCCATCCCGTGGCTATTGGTCTGGTTCAGACCTGGACTCTCTTTCACTTGACCATCCAGGAGCCTTCTAAGGAATCCCTGTACCTTCAGTGTAAAGTAAAGTGAAGTCGCTCAGTCGTGTCCGACTCTTTGCGACCCCATGGTCCGTGGCCTACCAGGCTCTGAGGAGCTTCTCAGTCCATGGAATTTTCCAGGCAAGAGTACTGGGGTAGGTTGCCATTTCCTTCTCCAGGGGCTCTCCCCAACCCAGGGAGCAAACCCGGGTCTCCCGCACTGCGGGCAGACGCTTTACTGTCTGAGTCACCAGGGCTGCCCCTTCCAAAGCATCTGCTCAATCGGCCACCGGCTTACTAACAGTTTTGATCACTGCCCTCAGGCTAAGATCCAAGCCTTTAGTTTACAGTCTTAGTTTACGATTTCTTGATTACGGACTTCCCTGGTGGCTCAGACAGTAAAGCGTCTGTCTACAATGTGGGAGACCGGGGTTCCATCCCTGGGTTGGGAAGATCCGCCAGAGAAGGAAATGGCAATCCACTCCAGTACTCTTGCCTGGAAAATCCCATGGACAGAGGAGCCTGGTAGGCTACAGTCCATGGGGTCACAAAGAGTCGGACACGACTGAGTGACTTCACTTTGCTTTCCTTTTCCTTTCCCTCTTGATTTACAGTCTCAACTCCTGGCCAATCCACCTTTCCCTCATCTGCATCCTCGCCTTGTGGATCGTTCAGAAAGCCTCAGCGCCTTTGCACAAGCTGTGCCTGCTTCTCAGCATGTCTTTCTGCCCATCGCCTTATCTCCTGGGAAGCTTTTACTCATTTCTGAGGTTTGGGTGCCCCAAACAGACTTAGTCACCCCTTTATAGGCTGAAGTTAATTCTCAGTATTGCAGCTTTATTTCGACCACTATAGATGAGAAGCATCTTGAGGACAAATATCTTTGCCTTCCTCAAGGCTCCTGGGCCCTCACAGGGCAAGCCACTGAACACAGGCTCTGAAGAGTGCTGAATCAAGGAAAAAGGGGAGGAAGGAAACCCTTCCTGGGAGATGCCTGCTTTTCCAAAGTCATGTCAGTCCCCAACAAAAACGACTATGGAAAATTCTGGAGTAAAGTTCCTTTCCTTGATTCACATGGTAACATTTTTCGCTGCGAAACTCACCCGGGTGCCAATTCAAGCTCCCTTGGCTGTTTATAATTTCCCTGGCATTTATAAATAGTGAGGCCCCAAAAAGGAAAATGGAGTTTCAGGGAAACTGGAAGCTGACAGTCCCCCCTCCCAACCTTCCTCCTCCTTTCCAGGCCTCTTCCCCTTAACTAACTTCCCCAAGAAACACCAACCAGCACTCCGGAGTGTGTGTCTTGGAGGGGTGTGTGTGTTGGGGGGGGGGGTGTCTGTGTGTGGATGTGTGTGTCCGTGTGTGGGGGGTGTGTGTGTGTGGGG
>SJYX01021518.1:241802-302830 GCA_006410675.1 Oreotragus oreotragus | reverse complement strand
AAAAAAAAAAAAAATCCGCCTTCCAATGCCAGAGGTGCAGGTTTGACCTTAGGTCAAGAAACTAAGATCCGACATGCCACGGTGCAACTAAGGTTGCACCACAACTCGAGAAAGCCTGCGTGCTGCAGTGAAGACCCAGCATGGCCCAAATATAAATTTTAAAAACAAAGAAGGGAGAGAGAAAAATTAATAAAAGCCTACTGGAAGGTTCCTTTGGATAACTGGGTTATAACTGTGCCGTGAAGCATGGGTGGACTGTGGCAGGGCTGAATGAGATTTCCCATTTCAGGCAGAGGGTTCCGCTTGAGTCAAATCAATACCTGAGAATGCTGAGAGGGCACACTCAGTGCGAGCCAGTAGCCTCTATGGAGGGAAGCAATGTTGAGTGCTCATTGTTGTGGGGGGTGTGTTTGTGCATGTGTTGCTTGATGGATGATAAAGGGTAAGGCAGGAAGGACAAGAAAATAAAGGCCAGATCTTGACAGATTAGAAAGATAAGACTTTATTCTGTGGGCAATAGGGAGCCACTGCAGGTTTTTAAGTAAGGAATCCACACAATATGTTTTGTATTTTTCAGAAAGATCATTGTTCACAGTTTGGAGGACAGCCCTAAGTGGGTGGGAGAGACTTGTCAGACATCTTGTCTTGGGAAAAACAAGAAGCCTGTGGGAACAGTATCTGGGGATCTGCCAGTAGCAAATATTAAAAAAAAAAAAAATTCAAAACCCTACGAAGAAGCTAAATCTACACCAAACCAAGACCATCTCATTTTGCTACATGCCAGATGCATTATGGGGATCACCACAAACCATACTCTTAAATCACTCATATTTTTATGTTTATCAGTAATGTTTGGTTAGGTACGTAGTGTAAAATGTACATAAATTGTTTCTGTCTTGCAGTTGAATGTCAGTGAGAACCTTTTGGGCCAGCAAGGAGACTTTCATGCTAAATTCAAAAATCTGTTTCTCTTTGTCATCAGTTTAACTACAGCCAGAGGGTTAGACCCAACAATCTGTACTCATTACCCACTCAGCTATGACTCTCATTTTGTCCTTATGTCCTTTGTGTTGCAGATCAGATAATCCTTTTAAATTATCATCAGTCATTTAGGCCTGAGCTTTGTGTGGAAAAAGTTTTCTGCATTGGACGAAGCACTTACTCTGGGGTACAACCCTGAATATTTATTGGAAGGACTGATGCTAAAGCTGAAGCTCCAATATTTTGGCCACCTGATGTGGAGAGCTGACTCACTGGGAAAAACACCCTGTTGTTGGGAAAGACTGAGAGGAGGAGGTGAAGGGGACAACAGAAGATGAGATGGTTGGATGGCATCACCAATTTAATGGACATGAGTTTGAGCAAACTCTGGGAGATGGTGAAGGACAGGGAAGCCTGGCATACTATGGTCCATGGGGTCACAAAGAGTCAGAAACAACTCAACAATACCACCAACAACCCCATTCTTAGTTATTCAGAATCTCCTAGGGGAGTTCCTAGGGAAGACGCCTCCATCCTGGGAGTCTGAAGCTCTGGGTTCCAGGCCTGGCTTGGTCACTGAGTTACTATTTCACCTTTGGAAAGTCACCTCTCCTGGGCCTCAATCACCCCATTTTGCTAAATCAAGGTATTGGACTAGATGAACTCTAAATGTCCTTCTAATTTTATTTCTCTCTGATTCCAAGGCTCTTGGGGCCCAGGGGGGAGCCCAGTCTGCTCAGGCCACCATCATTCCTACCCACAGCAGCCAGGATGGCTGCCCCACCAGAGCACCTGGAAGCAAGTAGATGCAATCAGTTGCTTTTCCTGGGGTGTGAGCCTTCCTAGTGATGTTCACCAGCTACCAAATTCTGAATCCTCTTTCTTCTTAAGCTGGTTTAATGGTGGATAAGAGACCCTGGGAAGAAATAAATCCATGCTGGACTGTTTTTATTTTCTTTAAACCCTGACGTCTCCTAAAGGCCATAAACACCAAGCCCTGGGAGAGAAGTTACTGAGGTACATCAAGCAGGCGTGCACAGGCAACCAAGGAAAATCTGNATAAGAGACCCTGGGAAGAAATAAATCCATGCTGGACTGTTTTTATTTTCTTTAAACCCTGACGTCTCCTAAAGGCCATAAACACCAAGCCCTGGGAGAGAAGTTACTGAGGTACATCAAGCAGGCGTGCACAGGCAACCAAGGAAAATCTGCCAGCCAGTGAGACAAGCCTTTGGGCCCTTATAGAGCCCCTGCGATCTTGAACATATAACAAGATTCAAACACTCACCCTCTGGTGGCATGGGCATCAAGCAGGGCAAGGCACTGCTAGAGGGGCCTCACCCACCCCAGCTGGTGGACTTCACAGGGGCAGCCCAAGAGAAGAGCTGTCATTGCAATTCCAGGGGAGCAAATGCTGCTGCCGAGCTGAACAGGGGGTGTCTTCCTTGCCAAGCCTTCACCCGCAGAAGGCTTCAATCCAGGCCCTAATATGGCAACAGAGCAACACTGCTCTCCCCGTGTGTTTTGTATCTGCCGTGTATGGTCGGGCCCTGGGACATGAGTATGTGAAACCAGCAGTGCACTGCTTGGTAGGCCCCCGAGGCTGAAACTGGGGAAATCACTAGAAATTGTACCATTGCACACTCTGCTGCCCCTTCCCACAGAAGCCTTTGGGCCGTTGGCTTCTGAATCCCTAATTGATCTTGGTTTTCCTTGTCCTCCCCTCAATACAACCTTCCTTCCTGCCACATCAACGGNAAGATGATGGTGAGGACTCAGCCGACTGCCCGACTCCAGAAATGTTAGCTCTTTTCTCCCTCACCCGCCCATGAAGTAATGCCAGTGAATTGGAAGAGAGTAATTTGAATTAATGAGGTGTGTTCCAATATTTTAAACACTTAAGCACATAGTTACTCTATTAGCAAAACATTTTCAGTGGCTCCTGCTGAGTCTTTGTCAATGAATGGATGCCTTATTTACAGCTGGCATCCTTTGCAACCAAGAAAATGAATTAGAATCTATTAGTTGAGTAAGATAGAGAGGGGAAAGCGAATGAAAGCGGTAACGAATAGCTCCTCGTCTAGACACAGCTGGCAGCACGTCCCCGACAATGTTTCACTGGGTGAGCAAAGTATAAATCATCCATTTCCCTCTTGCCTCTGCCTTGGTTTACTTCTCAAATTCTAGTTGGCATCCTTCAACCCAGGATGAAAGAGCGCATGTTCTAATTCAAGGAAACCCACAGGACTAATGGCCTTGTTGTGGGTTTGGTCCAAAGGAACCCCTTGGGTGGCATTCATGGCTCTCTCCCCAAGCCCTCCCCCCACTTTGTAAAATAATTGTATTTGTCTTTATTGGCTGTGCTGGGTCTTCATCGCTGTGCAGGCTTTTCTCTTGTTGTGGAGCGGGGGCTCCGTACGTAGTTGCTGTTCCTGGGCTCTCGAGCACAAGGTCAGTAGTTGAGGTGCACAGGCTTAGTTGCTCCGCTGCACGTGGGATCGTCTCGGACCAGGGCTGGAATCTGGCGGGTTCTCCACCAGGGAAGCCCGCCGTCTCCGTTTTTGCCCCGCTTCCCCCGCTCCAAGGAGCTGGGGCTGATGGTCTCAGAACCTACCCTTTGTTATGCGGCAGGCTCCCGTCTTCTCTGTCCTCCTGCAGGAAGGCCCCTCCCCCCTTCTCGTTCTGCTGACCTTGGACCTCCAAGTTCCCGCTTCAGCGCCATCCTACTTGGGAAGCTTCTGAGTGGATGCTGCCTCCAGCATGAGAGCCCTTCTGCTGGCACTGAGCTTTCCCGCGCCTGTGTGCTCGGCGGGGTGCTGGCCAAGCCCCATCTGTTTACCCTCCTGTCCACGCAGACGCCCGTTATGCGTCCAGTGCGTTGTTCAGTTTCATTCTGAAATGAATACGTGAAGGAACGTCTAGCCAGGAGCCACCTGGTCATTTCAGTGTCGTGAGTGAGTGACGTTTAAATGAGATGGATGGGAAGAGAGGTGTTGGGTCCTCACTGGGTACATGCCACCGTATGCCACATGCCTGCCTGCGAGCATGGCAGGTGAGGTGTGCTCTAGGGCTTTCCCAGGGAATCACCAAACTCATCAAGAAAGTGTTTTCTACGCATGAAGCCCAGCAGTACTCTGTTGAATCACAAAGACCCTGGTTGCCATTTCCTCAGGCAAGATTCACTGTGGCTGACCACACTAGGAGAGAGCTCCTTCCCGCTAAGCACTCATGAACCAGATTATGCTCTTTTGTCAGTCGGATTTGGTTTAATATGTGTGGGAGCTCCATGAGGACCTTCCTGACTGCTGTGGAGGAGTGGGGACTCAGTGGAGGGTGCCTGCGGGAAGGAAAGTCTGGGGGCCTCGCTCCCCTGAAGTCCATCTGTGTAACCGCTGTATGTCCCTTGGTCCAGAACCTGGGCTCTGGAGCCTGACCTCCGGAGCCCAGACTGCAGTTCTGCCCACTTGTCAGCTGTGTGACTGAAGGCAACTTATTTACCCTCTCTGTGCCTCAGTTTTCTCATTTGTAAAATGAGGATAGTTGTAGTGTTTGCCTCAGGCTTCCCTTGTGGCTCAGCTGGTAAAGAATCTGCCTGCAATGAGAGAACTGGGTTTGATCCCTGGTTTGGGAAGATCCCCTGGAGAAGGGAGAGGCTACTCCAGTATTCTGGCCTAGAAAACTCCATGGACTTGTACAACCCATGGGGTCACAAACAGCTGGACACGACTGAGCAACTTTCACTCACTTACTTACTTGCCTCATGGGATTAAAAGACTTGAGGTTAAAATAAGTCATTTAGATGAAGTGCAGAGAATAGTACAATCAGTTCTGCTATAACATATGTACTCCTGACAACAGTGTCCTAATGCATAGCACAGGGAACTATATTCAGTATCCTGAGATAAACCATAATGGAAAAGAAGATAAAAAAAGAATGTATATATATGTATAACTGAGTCACTTTGCTGTATGGCAGAAAATAACACAAATTGGTAATCAAATATACTTTAGTGTAAAAAAACACTGAAAGAATTGGCCATAATATACATTCATCCCCTCTGTGTTGGGCTTTCTTCTCATTTAGATCACCACAGTGCATTAGAAAGAGTTCTCTTTGCTGCACAGTACGTTCCCATTAGTTGTCTCTTTTGCTTTACAGTAGAAAGTAATGCAACATGGGAAAGCGAATATATGCCAGTAAAAATTAATTTTTTGAAAGATACACCAGAAAAACCACTAAAATACATAAGTACTCCTAAAAGTCTCCAACTAATAGGAAACTGGAAATGAGGGAAAATAGGACTAGAGGCATGTCTTAGAAAGTCTGGGCTGTTGGAGCAAAATGCCAGAGGCTGGGTGACTGATAAACAACAGGGATTTGTTTCTCACAGATCTGGAGGCCGAAGTCTGAGGTCAGGATGCCAGCAGATCGGGCGTCCGGTGCGGCCTCTTCCTCCTGCTGCTCGGATGGCCATCTTCTCGCCGTGTCCTCACAGCGCCTCGCCCTGCGCACGCGCTCCCCTCATCTCTGGGTGTCCGAACCTCCTGTTCTTAGGACACCAGTCAGATTGGATCAGGGTCCCTCCTTCTGGCCTCCTTTTAACTTAATCACCTCTTGAAGGAAGGACCCCGTCTTCAAATATGGTCACATTTGGAGTTATGGGGGGCAGTTAGGACTTCAATATATGAATTTTGTGGGGAGACCCAAGTCAGCCCATCGCAGGTTGTAGCATTAGATGATCGGCGTGGCTCATGACACGCTTGGTGGCCCACGGGAGCTGGTGGATGTTTGAAGTACACACACAAGAGCGTGCGTGTGTCGTGTAGTCGTACGTGGCTCTGTTTGGCTCTGATGAACTGGTTGTAGCTTTCTCTATACGTCCAGCGTTTCCCAAAGACAAAACTGTGCATCAGCAAAATTCCGCAGAATTCCGACTGTGCTCAGATCGTCCCCTCCCGCTGCACGGCGTGTGCTGTAGGCTGCTCCTCTCTGGGGGTGGCTGTGGCTCCCGGGCCTCGGCGCCAGGGCTGTCCAAGCATGGCATCCTCACAGCTGGTCCACAAGTGGGAAAGGGCAGCTGTGACCATCATCCCCACTGTGTAGATGGAAAAACTGAGACCCAGAACTTGAGACCTGCCCAGTGGTGGTGCTGCCAGAGGCAGGAATCCAAGTCCTCTCTGTCTCGACAGCAGTTCTTAAATCTGCCCGTGACGGCGTCAGCCTGCAGCGGGGATGTTCCGTGTGCAGATCCCAGGCTCTTTCATTGCCATCTGGGTCCTGTCCATCAGAGCCTGGGCCTGGGAAGCTGTGTTAACAGAATCGTGATCGTGACTTGACCAGGCAAGTCAGGTGATACTGTCCTACATCTCCCAGCATACAAGTGAGACTTGATCCACATTTGTAGTAGTGATTAAAAAAAAAAAAAATTGTGTAGAAACCGGCATTTTCCATATGTGTAGGACCTCCTTCTGAAGGTGGGCCTGGCTCATCCCCACGCTGACCTCTGCCCCTGAGAGGTAGGCTGGCCCAGTGCAGAGGGCTCGGGCCATGGAGTTGAAGCCTGGGTTCTTTACAGATGTGGAAACTGAGGTGCCCATGAGATTGTATCTGAAACGTCCTCCACTTTGTTGTTTGCAGTTTGGGTGGTTGGAGGTCCCAGAGGACGTGAAACTCAGGAGGGGTGGTGTTGGGGAAGTTGCCTGGAGAGCACCCTTATTTTCGTCACTAACTGCAAGTTGGAGGGATTCTCAGACCACCCTCAGGTTTGATCATGTCTTAGAAAGACACAGAGCTCCCGTAAAAGTGTTTCTGCCCACATCCCCCTCCCGGTGCTGATGTGTAGCAATACACACAGACGTCACCCACTAGGGGAGCTCATGGCAGCTTCAGTGCCTGGAGGTTTTATTGGGGCTTGGTTCATCGGCATGATCACTTGATTGATAGATTGATGGATGGTCCACGTGTTTGCACTCAGTCTCCAGGCCCACTGATACTGTCTGACCCACAGCCCCCATCCCAGGTCACACTAGTGGTCTCTCTGGCTTGGTCAGCCCTAGCCTAAACAAAGACACTCCCACTGAATGGCACAGGTCACCTCCCAGAAGCCAAGGGCAAAGGCCCGACCTGTCTTTGGCCAAGCCAGATTTCTGTGCTTCTCAGAAGTGATGGCAGGAACTGGCTTTGACTGACCTGATGGATGTAGACGTGCTCACCCTGTCCCAGGGCTGGGCTATCCCATCTGATGTCACTGCCACCTGTCAAGTTCTAGTGAAAGCCGCTCAGTTGCATCCGACTCTCTGGGATCCCATGGTCCGTAGCCCGCCAGGCTCCTCTGTCCATGGGATTCTCCAGGCAAGAATACTGCAGTGGGTTGCCATTCCCTTCTCCAGGGGATCTTCCCGACTCAGAGATCGAACCCAGGTCTCCTGCACTGCAGGTGGAGGCTTTACCATCTGAGTCAGCAGGAAAGCTGCCTTTGTCAGGCTTTGGCTGACCTGATGGATATAAAAGGGCTCACCCTGTCCCAGGGCTGGGCTGTACTGTTTGCGTCACTGCCATGTGTCAAGTTCTAAGTATTCTGTAAATACCTGCTTTCACTGCTTCCTCATGCCAACCCCACGGTGTTGGGGACTGCCCCCTACTTTGCAGATGGGACCCGTGAGGGAGGGGCACCTTGCTCAGCAGTGCAGAGCTGGTACATGTGGAACCAGAATGCCTCGGGCCCTGCATGTTCACTGGCTTCGTCTTTAAACTTTTTTTAAAAAAAACATGAGTAAGTTGCTGCCCGACTTCATGGGGTCCGCTCAGCAGCCCTCTGGTGCTCCTTTAGTAATTTCCGGTCCCTTGGAGAAGGAAGGACCACCCTGAGTCCAGCAGTCTTGGGGCCAGACTCAGCCAGAGCTGAGAGGAGGGGCAAGAAGCCATAAAGCGGCCGGGAGGGAAGTTATTTTTCAATCAAGTTGGACTTTGCCTGCTAATCCTTCCCCTCGGCAGGGGCCGAGGGCAGAAACTCTTCTCTGCGTGAAGACCCCGTGGTCTGGCCCGAGTCATTGGACCTGCATTTAGCACGTGGCCTGCAGCTTTTGAGAATAAGCAAAACGAAAGGAATGTCTCGGAAAACCACCAGGCCCAGAAGAGTTCCAACTGCTCCTTTTATGAAAGAAGCGATTGGAAGGAGGGAGGAGGCGACCCCTCCCCAACAAAGAGCCAGCAATTTTCTCTTGACACCCCTTGCTCTAGAAATCAGAGCGCATTAGCCTCAGACATTTACAAGTCCTTTTTTCCCCCTTCCTGTGTGACCCTGAACACAGAGTTCCCCCACCTCTCTGAGCCTCAGTTTCCTCATTTGTAAAATGGAGATATTAGCACTCACAACACTCACACCTCACAGGTGGCCAGCGCAGAGTCCAGAACCTAATACACGTAGGGTCCTGGTTCTCACAGTGGAGGGTAGGAGAGGATCTTTGTGATTTTATTGCCAGGGTGTCGAGTCCTTGTTTTGTAATAAATGAGATCTGTTATATAAAGTTGAAGACATTCTGGATTGGATATGTAGGGAACAAATGTGTTGTAAAAAGTGCAAAGACCACTTGATTGGGAGATGAGTCTCTTTTACTGCACCTCTGACTTTATAGGGCTGGTCCGTGAGGATGCAGGGATTCACTTTACAGCCAGAGTGATTGGACCTCATCCACAAAACTGACATCAAGGGCAGAGGTGCCAAGGTTTTTCCAAATGCAAGATGGCGGGTGGCGGTTTTATGATCGTCATCTAAGAAGGAAGACGGCCGCTGTCTTTCGCCCTGCAGTACTCCCCCCTCCCCCACCGCCCCCACCACGTGGGACGGCTACGTGCAGACGCCAAATGCGCATACCACATGGGAAATAAAAAGCGCCTCAGGAAAGCTCGAGGTTAGAGGGGGTGATGGTTCCAGGTGGTCCCTGGAGCAGATTTCCTGTATTTTTAAGAATCAGCTCTCTCCTAATGCCTTTTCAAGATCTCACAGTCTTTGCCACCTTTTCTAATACCTCCCCAGTCCCCGCCCACCCCCACCCCCCAACNAGTCTATGGGGTCATGAAGAGTCGGACACGACTGAGCGACTTCGCTTTCACGTTTCACTTTCATGCATTGGAGAAGGAAATGGCAACCCACTCCAGTGTTCTTGCCTGGAGAATCCCAGGGGCGGCGGAGCCTGGTGGGCTGCCATCTCTGGGGTCGCACAGAGTCGGACACGACTGAAGCGACTCAGCAGCAGCAGCCGCAGCCTCAGTGTGGTTCAGAGGCCCCAAGCAATATACAATATTCCTGAGCCACCTGTATGCCTTAATCTGTTGTGGTCATTGGTTCTTTGCACCCTGCAGTTAGAGACAGACTTCCTGGCTTCACAGGGTGACCTCCAATAGGGTTAATCTGAGGGTTTTAGAACCTGGACAACTCGCCCCTAGCTCTTCACAGTTTGCACTTGTTTCTCGTTTCTCATTTGGACTCGGCAGCCACTATTCAGCGAAGTCGGATGGCTCCTTGAACAAAACTTAGATGCTGAGGGAAACAAAGGAGACAGAAGACATCACGGGAATTCTGGTGCCTGTAACCTGCCCCTGGGGCATCCTGTCTTGAATCACTTGTCTCTGGCTTCATGAGAGAATGGACTTGAAAGAGTTTTGCAGGTTGTAAAGTGCTATAGAAATGTGAGGACCCACAGGCGCTTATGCATAAATGTGCTTATTACTGAAATATTTATAGCAGCCCCCCCAAATTGGAACTAGCCTCACTCTCCAACCATAGGGATATAGTTGAGTAAGTGTTGAAGAGTTTATGTTGGATTTATCATATCATACAAGAGGATCTGTACTGTGTCACTTAAGACTGCACTGAGCTGCAAGTAACAAAAAACCAACTGAGAGTGATTTCATCAAATAGGATTTATTTATCTCATACAGTGAAGCCTGGAGATAAGCAGCTTGGAGCCGTTTCTGGGACCCAGTAGAGGCATCAAGGGACCAGCTGCTTCTATTCCCTGCTCAGTCACTCTGAGCAGTGGCTGTTATGTTTTTCAGCTTCACAGCTTCAAGACTGGAAGCCGGAGGAGTAAAGGAAAAGTAAACTCCAGCCCTCTCTGCTCCTTCTTACAGAGCACTCCTGGAAAGCCCCTCCTAACTTTCTCTTCCACCTCATTGGCCAAGCTTTGTCACATGACTCTCCTGGACTGCAAGGGACACTGGGAAATGATCATTTTTAAAGGAGGCAGATTGCTGGCTCAAGATTAGGATTCTGTTAGTTGAGAAGAAGGGAAGGATGAATATTGCGGTGGTGACTAGCCGTGTCTGCTGCTGTCCACCCCGTTGGCTTCCCGCCATCCATGTATACCTGATTTCTATCTCAGGACTCATGTAAATATTCCTTATCAGAGCATTCCCAAGGAAAAGCCAGAAAGTTTCACCCTACCTCAAGTGAGTGAAAGCTGCTCAGTTGTGTCCAGCTCTTTGTGACCCCATGGACTATACAGTTCATGGAATTGTCCAGGCCAGAATACTGGAGTGGGTTCTCGTTCCCTTCTCTAAGGGATCTTCCCAACCCAGGGATCGAACCCAGATCTCCCACATTGCAGACAGATTCTTTACCAACTGACCAAAATCCAGGGTCATGAAGAGCTGTGCCAGTTACCCATCAGATTTGACTATGTCTGTCTGGATCCTTACTAAAAGACAAGCTCTTTGCCCTCTCTCCCAACACAGCCAATACGTAGTGATGGAGAAGGAGCAAGCCTAATGGTAATAATAAAAATGACAGCTTCTACTACAGACATTCAAGAAAGGTTAAAAAAGATACTGGGCAGGCAAATTGCAAGTGCCCACCGCACAGAAAACCACATTGTAAATATAACATAGTCAGCATTATGTTAAAACAAACAAGCAAAATTAAAAAATACATAGAGGAAGAATAAAAGGAAATAAGCTTGCCTTGGAATAACTGAATCCATTACTTTTTTTTCTTTCTATTGTATTTTCTAATTTTTTCCCTGTTATAGGCATCTATTCATTTTACAAATAGAACCCTCATTTGTTAGGCAGGACACTGGTAAACATTTTTTCCAGTGATATTTGGGACAAAAGATGAAAAAAGATTGCACTATCCCCAGAGTTGGGTGCATAGCAAACTTTTTAAAGTAAAGCTTAAAATGTCTATTGCAAGTATGCACATCATTTTAAAAATTAAATATACAGAACGACCTTGTAATAATATCCGTAGTCTCCTTCCCCAGCTCTCTCCACTTCCAGGCTTACTTCTCCAGGGAAACTCTTTGATAGGTTTTAGGCTTTGAAAATAGGGTTCTTCTCTGGCAGAAGCTGTGGTTTAACGTGGGAAAACTGATAAAATATATGAAACCGCTAATAGCACAGCCTCAGAAAGTAGGCATCCCTGTGCAGAGGAAACCGCCAAGGTGGCCCACGGTGCAGCAGGAGTTAGTGACCTAAATTGGGAGGACTTAGAATAGTTCTGCTAATGAGTTCTGTCCTGGTTTACTGTGAAGTCTGGGAGTGGCGGTGCTGGCTGGTGTCCTGGTCAAGGTTGAGGTCAGAGGCAGTGTGCCCAGTGTGCTGGGTGGGACACAGGTTCTGGGGCCAGACCTGGGTGTGAAAACTGGCTCTGTTACTGACCAGTTTCGTCCCTGACTCAGTTAGTGCATCAACAAAGCCTTTGACTGTAGAAATAATAAGCTACACAATAAACTGTAGAAAATTCTGAAGAAGATGGGAATACCAGACCACCTGACCTGTCTCTTGAGAAATCTGTATACAAGTCAGGAAGCACCAGCTAGAACTGGACATGGAAAACAGACTGGTTCCAAATAGAAAAAGGAGTACATCAAGGCTGTATATTGTCATCCTGCTTATATGCAGAGTACATCATGAGAAACGCTGGGCTGGAGGAAGCACAAGCTGGAATCAAGATTGCCGGGAGAAGTATCAACAACCTCAGATATGTGGATGACACCACCCTTAATGGCAGAAAGTGAAGAAGAACTGAAGAGCCTCTTGATGAAAGTGAAAGAGGAGAGTGAAAAAGTTGGCTTAAAGCTCAACATTCAGGAAACGAAGATCATGGCATCTGGTCCCATCAATTCATGGCAAATAGATGGGGAAACAGTGGACACAGTGGCTGACTTTATTTTGGGGGGCTCCAAAATCACTGCAGATGGTGACTGCAGCCATCAAATTAAAAGATGCTTGCTCCTTGGAAGGAAAGTTATGACCAACCTAGACAGCATATTAAAAAAGAGAGACATTACTTTGTCAACAAAGGTCTGTCTAGTCAAGGCTATGGTTTTTCCAGTGGTCCTGTATGGATGTGAGAGTTGGACTATAAAGAAGGCTGAGCGCCAAAGAATTGATCCTTTTAAAGTGTGGTGTTGGAGAAGACTCTTGAGAGTCCTATGGACTGCAAGGAGATCCAACCAGTCCATTCTAAAGGAGATCAGTCCTGGGTGTTCATTGGAAGGACTGATGCTGAAGCTGACTCGTTTGAAAAGATCCTGATGCTGGGAAAGATTGAGGGCAGAAGGAGAAGGGGATGACAGAGGATGAGATGGTTGGATGGCATCACCGACTCGGTGGACGTGGGTTTGGGTAGACTCCGGCAGTAGGTGATGGATAGGCAGGCCTGGCATGCTGCTGTTCATGGTGTTGCAAAGAGTCGGACACGACTGAGCGACTGAACTGAACTGAAAGTGGGAATCGGGAATGTTCGAGTTAAGGACTGGTTGTTGTTGATTTTATTTTTAAACATTTTAAAAAATACTTTGTTGATGTGGACCATTTTACAGTTGGTTACACTATCGCTTCTGTTTTGTGTTTTTTGGCTGCTGGTCCTGTGGGGTCTTAGCTTCCTGACCAGGGATTAAACCTGCACCCCCTGCACTGAAAGGTGAAGTCTTAAGCACTGGACTCTCAGGGAAGTCCTTTAATATCTGTTGGTTTATTTAAATTCTGTATTTCTTCTTGCCTTAATTTTGGCATGTTTATAATCTTTTAAGAATTTATCTTAGTTATGTGTTTGAACTTTCAGAATACCATTATTTTATCTTTAAAGCTATTTATTTGAATCAGGATCTGAATAAAGGCCACACACGGTGATCAGTGGGTATCCCTTAAGCTTTGCTTCATCTGGTTTTCCCTTCATCTCTCTCTTTGAATTTGTAGTGTGCTTGTTGAAGAAATTAAGGGGGATGCTTTCATTGCAATCAACAGAAACCCATGAGAAATTAATTAAGCTAAAAAGCTGCGTTTGCTTTAAGAAATAAGTGCAGGAGTCCCACTGAATCCAGAGGCCAACGTGTGTGTAGCCGGGCCTCGGGCACAGGCCAGGACAGAGCTCACCTTTGCATGCTTTCTGCCTCTCCATCTCCCCCCCGGCCCCATCTCTCATCTCTCTGTCTCTCTTTCTTCCCAACTGCTCTGTCAGCTCTCCAGTCCAAGTGGCAGTGACTGGCCCATGTGCCACTTGCTGCGTTCAGGGGGCCAGTCAGACGGCAGTCAGACCCATTCTGGTTCCTAAGAAGGAGCTCGGGCCCAACCCTGATCCAGTAGCTGTGTTGTTGGCTTCTAGGGTCCCCCTGCCTTTACCACCTGGACTGACTTTCCTGACCAGGGATTAAACCTGCACCCCCTGCACTGAAAGGTGAAGTCTTAAGCACTGGACTCTCAGGGAAGTCCTTTAATATCTGTTGGTTTATTTAAATTCTGTATTTCTTCTTGCCTTAATTTTGGCATGTTTATAATCTTTTAAGAATTTATCTTAGTTATGTGTTTGAACTTTCAGAATACCATTATTTTATCTTTAAAGCTATTTATTTGAATCAGGATCTGAATAAAGGCCACACACAGTGATCAGTGGGTATCCCTTAAGCTTTGCTTCATCTGGTTTTCCCTTCATCTCTCTCTTTGAATTTGTAGTGTGCTTGTTGAAGAAATTAAGGGGGATGCTTTCATTGCAATCAACAGAAACCCATGAGAAATTAATTAAGCTAAAAAGCTGCGTTTGCTTTAAGAAATAAGTGCAGGAGTCCCACTGAATCCAGAGGCCAACGTGTGTGTAGCCGGGCCTCGGGCACAGGCCAGGACAGAGCTCACCTTTGCATGCTTTCTGCCTCTCCATCTCCCCTCCACCTCCCCCCCACCACCATCTCTCATCTCTCTGTCTCTCTTTCTTCCCAACTGCTCTGTCAGCTCTCCAGTCCAAGTGGCAGTGACTGGCCCATGTGCCACTTGCTGCGTTCAGGGGGCCAGTCAGACGGCAGTCAGACCCATTCTGGTTCCTAAGAAGGAGCTCGGGCCCAACCCTGATCCAGTAGCTGTGTTGTTGGCTTCTAGGGTCCCCCTGCCTTTACCACCTGGACTGACAACCAGGGAGGGGCATCTTCATATCAGGGGGTGCCCTGCAGAGCACTCTGGAGTGTCTTCCACAATGACAGTACCTGTCCCTCAGGGTCACAGGTCAGAGAAAAGAGATAGGGGATGCAAAGTTCAGGGAACATAAAAAGCAGAGACCAGACATTTTCAAGGTTAGGAAGATGAGTTCATACACAGCAGTGTCATGTGGCAGAGTGCCCCTTTTCTTCCTGAGTGGCAGTTAGACGCAGGATTTTGTCATCATTGTTGTTGTTTTTATTTGAAAACATTCTTCGATGCAGCATCTTGATTGGCCATTCCTTTAAGCTAAGTGCGGAGGTGCTTAACCTGGGCCAGACGTGGCTCTTGACCGCTGTGTGTAGGTGGTGGCCCTCTTGCAGTCAGGCTGGTCCTCTTGATACCTGAACCCGGGAGAAATCGGAACCCAGCTCTCACTGATGAGCCATGGTAACTTGTCCCATCAGAGACGGACGGTCACAAGTTTTTGGGCCAGCACACGCCTGAGTTGGTTGCCATACTGACTCCTGGGGATCTTTATCCAGGCTTTCTGGGTTCCATCCCGAAGATTCCACCGGGAGACTGTAGCTTACATCAGTGACCTGGCTATACTGTGAGCAGGAATGGCAGGTACGAAAAAGGAGATGACCTACTGTTTGTTCCCAGAGCCGCACTGGTGAGGTTAGACGGACAGATTGGAGAGGTCACAGTGAGCAGTGAGTGATCCAGGCTGTGTCAGGATGAGCCGGGTAGTTTCAGAGGCCAGATGTAATGAGCAGACTAGTAGGTGGGTTTTCCACTGATGGATTGATTCACTCATTCATTCATTCATTCAAGAAGCGTCTCTACTTATACACCAGGCATGGCTGGGGTGAGGAGGTAGCAGTCATGTAGCAACCACTCCATTTACTGATGAATTCACTCGTTCACGTGTCTGTCCATTCATTTATTATACTTTGTTTCTTGAGCAAAACCGTGTAGGTAGTTTATACAAGCCACGAAATAAAGTTTAAAAGTTTATAAACAGAAGAATCTGTATCAAATTCAGCTGGCCCTCAGTATCTACAAGTTCTGCATCTGTGGATTTAGATAAAAAATATTCTGAAAAAATTTCCAGAAAGTTTCAAAAAGCAAAACTTGAGTTTGCCCTGGGGGCAACTATTTACATCGTATTTACATGAGGTCTAATAGGTAATTTAGAGATGATTTAAAGTACATGGGAGGATGTGTTTAGATTATCTGCAAATTCTGCAGTATTTTATATAAGGGACTTGAGCATCCAGGAATTTTCTTATGCACTGGGGTCCTGGAATCAATTCCTTGAAGATATCGAGGACAACTGCAATATTTTTGTGGAAATTGAAGCCCAGGGGAAAGCTAATATCCAGATATGCAGGCCATGGTTCCATTCATTTGTTAAACTTGGCCTTCACATTTAGGATTAGGGCTTCCCTGGTGGTCATTGGCTAAGAATCCACCTGCCAATGCAAGGGACATGAGTTCGATCCCCGGTCTGGGAAAACTCCACAGGACATGTAGCAGCTAAGCCTGTGCACCACAGCTACGAGGGCTGAGCTCTAGAGCCCTCAAGCTGCAACTGAAGTCTGCCCTGCAGCAAGAGACGCTGCCTCAACGAGGAACCCACGCACCATACCTGGAGAAAGCTGACATGCAGCAACAAAGATCCAGTGCAGCCAAAATTCAGTTCAGTTCAGTTCAGTATGGTAGCAATCATGTAGCAACCACTCCATTTACTTATGAATTCACTCGTTCACGTGTCTGTCCATTCATTTATTATACTTTGCTTTCTTGAGCAAAAACATGTAGGTAGTTTATACAAGCCACGAAATAAAGTTTAAAAGTTTATAAACAGAAGAATCTGTATCAAATTCAGCTGGCCCTCAGTATCTACAAGTTCTGCATCTGTGGATTTAGATAAAAAATATTATGAAAAAATTTCCAGAAAGTTTCAAAAAGCAAAACTTGAGTTTGCCCTGGGGGCAACTATTTACATAGTATTTACATGAGGTCTAATAGATAATTTAGAGATGATTTAAAGTACATGGGAGGATGTGTTTAGATTATCTGCAAATTCTGCAGTGTTTTAATTAAGGGACTTGAGCATCCAGGAATTTTCTTATGCACTGGGGTCCTGGAATCAATTCCTTGAAGATACTGAGGACAACTGCAATATTTTTGTGGAAATTGAAGCCCAGGGGAAAGTTAATATCCAGATATGCAGGCCACGGTTCCATTCATTTGTTAAACTTGGCCTTCACATTTAAAGATTAGGGCTTCCCTGGTGGTCATTGGCTAAGAATCCACCTGCCAATGCAAGGGACATGAGTTCGATCCCCGGTCCGGGAAAACTCCACAGGGCATGTAGCAGCTAAGCCTGTGCACCACAGCTACGAGGGCTGAGCGCTAGAGCCCTCAAGCTGCAACTGAAGTCTGCCCTGCAGCAAGAGATGCTGCCTCAACGAGGAACCCACGCACCGTACCTGGAGAAAGCTGACGTGCAGCAACAAAGACCCAGCGCAGGCAAAATTCAGTTCAGTTCAGTTCAGTCGCTCAGTCATGTCCGACTCTTGGTGACCCCATGAACTGCAGCATGCCAGGCCTCCCTGTCCATCACCAACTCCCAGAGTCCACCCAAAGTCATGTCCATTGAGTCGGTGATGCCATCCAACCATCTCATCCTCTGTCATCCCCTTCTCCTCTTGCCTTCAATCTTTCCCAGAATCAGTGTCTTTTCAAATGAGACAGCTCTTCACATCAGGTGGCCAAAATATTGGAGTTTCAGCTTCAGCATCAGTCCTTCCAGTGAACACCCAGGACTGATTTCCTTTAGGATGGACTGGTTGGATCTCCTTGCAGTCCAAGGGACTCTCAAGAAGCCAAAATTAACTCCCTGATTTTTAGGGTGTAAGGAAGAATTTCCCGACAGAAAAGTGGAGAAGTGAACTGATTATGAGAGTCCTGTCCCTCGCCCCCGCCCCACTGAAGAGGAAACCCTGAATATTTGCTGTGGCGCCTGCCCCTTTGTATAAGAACCTGTTCAAAATGTTAGTGATAGGATATGGCCCCTCTTTTAGTGGCCCCTCTTTTAGCTGTTTTCCTCTCCTGCATAAATGTACAAATTCGTTTTCAAATAAAAATTCACCCCCTAAGCAACCTGTGCCAAGGACTGGTCTTTATGGCGTATCTGGTTGGAGGAATCACAGTAGTTTTCAGGCGAGGTAGCAAAACCTTCCTCCATCTCATTCGATTTTCCAAGACCCTGAAAATACATTTACCAGGGCTTCCTGGCCAGAATCTCAGAATATCTGTGTGTTTTTAGTTTTTCTCTAAAAGGTTAAGATTTGAAGAACTGGGAGTGTTTGGCCTCTCCAAGTGTCCCGTCCTACGGTTGGTGAGCTCTGATGGCCTCACTTCCTGACACCAAATCGAAACCTGACATCCTCTAGCTCCTCACTTTTACCCGCTGAACTTTCCCCTTTTCCAAAAGACAAGCTTTGGGATCACGGAAGCCAGATCTTGGAGAGGTACTGAGTGCCTCATCCTGAGAGGCACTCGAGTAGATGCTGGATAACTGCCTCTATGGCAAGACTGAATGAGAAGCTGCTCTTGGTATATTTTTTTATTATTATTTTAGTTATGTGTTTTACTTTGGGCACCCTAAGTCTTCGTTGCTGCAGGCGCTTTCTCTAGCTGTGGTGAGTAGCAGCTACTGTCTAGTTGTGGTGTACGAGCTTCTCACTGCCGGGACTTCTCTTGTTACAGAGCACAGGCTTTAGGGCGCACAGGCTCAATAGTTGCGGTTCATGGGCTCAGTTGTTGTGACTGAGCTTGGTTGGTTGATTGGGCTTGGTTGCACCTTGGCATGTAGAATCTTCCCAGACCAGGGATAGAACCTGTGTCCCTTGCAGGTGGATTAACCACTGGACCATTAGGGAAGTCCTATTCTTGGTTTTAATGGCCTCTCTGTGCAGCATACGGGCTGCCAAGCATGCTGATGGGCAAAATAATTCTGGGTTCCTTGTGATGTTAAGAAAATGGGTGGGTGGGAGATTGTTCACCTTGGACAAAATTTAATCTACTAAGAAATTTTACCTACAGGTAGCTCTGTTTGATTTCTTTAAACCTGTTATTGTTTAAGCCTACTGATTTCTTTAAACCTGTTCCCATTTAAACTTTACTAAAAGAAGAAGAAAAAAAATGATTGTGTGGAATTGTTTTTCTGCTCCATGCTTGCTCCTTTGGGCTCTTCAGACAGAATGGATATTTAGCAGTGGATGAGGAGGGAGAGGCAAGGTGATAGAACCTGATTTGTAAAAGGCCAGCTGCTGAAGAAGGGAGATAAGAGCAAGCATGACTTTAGAGTCTGGTTGCCCCACATGTGACTTTCCTTGGTGGTTTTGGTGATGGGAGGAGAACATCCAAGCGGCTTTCTCTGATGTACAGGGACAAAATACTTGTTTGTTTGTTTTTTGTAACTGCTTTTATTTCCCATCCATTTTCTGTCCCATCCACACTGCCACTGCTGTTTGCTTTTTCTTATGACGATAAAGTAAAAGTGTTAGTCACTTAGTCATGTCCCCCTCTTAGTGACTCCACGAAATGTAACCTGCCAGGCTCCTCTTCTATGGGATTTCCCAGGCAAGAATACTGGAGTGGGTTGCCATTTTTTTCTCCAGGGGATTTTCCTGACTCAGGAGTTGAACCCAGATTTCCTACATTGCAGGCAGATCCTTTACCTGAATCTGAGCCACCAGAAAAGCCATTTTAACAGTAAACAGAATGCAAACAACTCCCTGCTCCTGAAGCCCAAAACTGACTTAAAAGTTGGGCCGTGAAGGGTATGGGCTTCCTAGGTGCCTCAGTGGTAAAGAATCTGCCTGCCAATACCAGGAGACGCAGGAGGCGTGGGTTTGATCCCCGGGTCAGGAAGATCGCCTTGAGGAGGAAATGGCAACCCACTGCAGTATTCTTGCCTGGAGAATCCCGTGGACGGAGGAGCCTGCAGGCTACAGTCGCAGAGTCGGACGCGACTGAGTTACTGAGCACTCACGCACGTGAGGGGTATGGCCACCAGCAAGGTCTAGACTGGCTGCTTAAATCAGGCAAATCTTGCAGAGGCTTGTGAAGTCTCAAGCAGGGCTTGGCAAGCGGCAGCCCACCGGCTGTTCTTATAAATAAAGTTTTATTGGAACACAGCCATGATCATTTGTGTATCACCTTGGCTGGTTTCCAGCGCCGCCGCAGAGCTGATTAGTTGCTGAAGACCATATGGCCTGAAAAGTCTAAAACATTTACTATCTGGCCCTTGACAAGAAAAATTTGCCAACTCCTGGCAGGGAGCAATGGTTCTCAGCCTTAGCTCAGCATCAGGATCACCTTGGGAGCTTTAAAAATGCAGATGCCTGGGCTCACCCCCAGGGATTCTGATTCAGTTAGTCTGGAGTAGAGCCCAGGCATCCAGATCCCCAGGTGACTGTCCTGTGTAGCCAGCATTGAGCATCAGGAGTCTAGTCTCAGTGGGGTTTTGTAAGATTAGTGAAAGGGAAAATGTTAGTTGCTTAGTTGTGTCTGACTCTTTGCAACCTCATGGACTGTGGCCTGCCAGGCTCCTCTGTCCATGGGATTTCCCAGGCAAGAATACTGGAGTGGGCTGCCATTCCCTTCTNGAGTCTAGTCTCAGTGGGGTTTTGTAAGATTAGTGAAAGGGAAAATGTTAGTTGCTTAGTTGTGTCTGACTCTTTGCAACCTCATGGACTGTGGCCTGCCAGGCTCCTCTGTCCATGGGATTTCCCAGGCAAGAATACTGGAGTGGGCTGCCATTCCCTTCTCCAGGGAATCTTCCTGACCCAGGAATTGAATCTGGGTCTCCTGCATTGCAGGCAGATTCTTTACTGTCCAAGCCACCAGGGAAGCCGTTTGTCAGATTACAGAACTGGAATTTGCCACTCCACAGGGTTTCTGCCCAGTGGCAATGATCTGACCTTGACCTCAGTGTCAGAGTGCAGTCCTGGAGCGCTGGACCATCATGGTTGTGCCATAAGGGAGACCATGTAATGCCAAAATTCCTCCAGTGACCCTGGGAACTGAAAGTCCCTGAAGAAGGTTGAGGGTGATCCAAATTACCCTGAGGTATGTGTGTGTGTACGCACACTCAAGCATGCACTCTTTAGATGGTTTTTATATGTAGATAACTTTTGTGTGTTTTCAAGCACATGCATTTCAAAAAGGAACCCGTGGTGTGTGAAGCATTCTTATTTGTCACCGTGGCAGCCTCTCAACTCTAGGCTAATAATTAACGTGAAGAGTTGGGGACACTTCCAGCTCCGGGAGAAGCTGACACCCCTTGTCCTTCTCCCTAGTCCTTTCTAGTGTAACTCTTCTGCTCAGGGTAGGAGTTTAAATTCACTCAGCTTTCATTGGCAGGTGAAGTTGTGAATGGGGAGTTCAGGTCTCTTCTGTCCCTGGCGTTTTTGGGGCGGTGCTGGGCTTTTCTCTAGTTGTGGCGTGCAGGCTTCTCCCTGCGGTGGTTTCTCTTGCTGCAGAACGTGGGCTCCAGGGCACGCAGGCTTCAGTAGTTGTTGCTCCCGGGCTCTAGAGCACAGGTTGAATTATGGAATATGGTCGTGGCTGCTGCTGCTGCTGCTAAGTCGCTTCAGTCGTGTCCGACTCTGTGCGACCCCATTGACGGCAGCCCACCAGGCTTCCCCGTCCCTGGGATTCTCCAGGCAAGAACACTGGAGTGGGTTGCCGTTTCCTCCTCCAATGCATGCATGCACACTCAGTCGCTTCAATCGTATCCGACTCTCTGTGACCCTATGGACAGCAGCCCACCAGGTTCCTCCATCCATAGCATTCTCCAGGCAAGAACACTGGAGTGGGCTGCCGTTTCCTCCTCCACAGTTGTGGAGTATAGGCTTAGTTGCTCCGGTGCATGTGGGATCTTTCCCAATCAGAGATTGAACCCATGTCCCATGCACTGGCAAGCAGATTCTTATCCACTGTGCCACCAGGGAAGCCCCTGTCCCTGGCATTTAAAGCAAATGTTAATCACCTTGCGTTACACTGTCTTTGCCTCCCATGTGGCTCTCAGAGCCTTCTGCCCCTCCCAGCAGCTGTCCCCTCCTGCCCTGCTGTCCAAACACAACACCATGTCTACTGCCTGGAATGACCAGCTCCTCCTGGTTTGCCTTGGACGTTCCCAGTCTTAGAGCTGTTGATCCTGGGTCCCTGGAGTGCCCTCAGTCCAGGGCAAACCAGGATATCTGGTCACCCTAATTCTAGAGACTCGCCCTGAATTCTAGAGGCCAATTCACATGATTGGCCTTTGCATGGACATAAAAACATTGGCATTTGAAGGGTGAGTGTGGAGCTTTATTAAAGACAGGTGTGCTTCAAAATACAAATCAAGGTCATGTGTATGAGTATTTTAATCTCTTTTTTTAAAAAATAGCTGAACCCAAGAAGTTAAGCTAATTCTTATTGCTAAGTTGCTTCAATCATGTCTGACTCTTTGCAACCCTATGGACTGTAGCGCAGCAGGCTTCTCTGTCCATGGGGTTCTCCAGGCAAGAATACTGGAGTGGGTTGCCATGCCCTCCTCCAGGNTGAACCCAAGAAGTTAAGCTAATTCTTATTGCTAAGTTGCTTCAATCATGTCTGACTCTTTGCAACCCTATGGACTGTAGCGCAGCAGGCTTCTCTGTCCATGGGGTTCTCCAGGCAAGAATACTGGAGTGGGTTGCCATGCCCTCCTCCAGGGGATCTTCCAGGGATCAAACCCGAGTCTCTTGTGGCTCCTGCGTTGCAGGCGGATTCTTTGCCACTGAGCCCATTAATCTCAGTTTGGAAGCAAAGCACCAGGTCAGCCTGTATTCTGCTGTGGAGCTCACCCGGGTGTGAAACGGATTCTTCCTGAAGATTCTTCAACGAGATGTTTGCTTGGAAGGGGATCTGCCAGCCCAGAGAGGTGCCGTAGAGAGGGTGCTGGCTCATGCCACCAGGCTAGCCTCTTCCTCAGCTGTGCCCCCAAGATCTGGGGCAGGTCATTTCCCCTTGTGCAAGACTCAGTTTCCCCATCTATACCAGAAGCACCGTTACTTGCCTGTCAAGGCTGCTGTGAGAATCCAGTACTGGATGCAGAGTGTGTCTCACTGTACTTGGAAGGGGCTGCAGGGGCTGCAGAAATGTTAGCCACAGAGGCGAGTCCAGGTCCCTAGGAATCACTGTCTCCGTAGAATGGGAAAAGAATATGGTTCCCTCTTTCTTCCCTTCCTTAACCTCCTCTCCCTCTCTCTCTCCAGCTTTCTTTGTGGGCTCTGGCAAAGGAAGCCCGTGAGGATGGGGTCTGCATTCTTATTGTCCATGGTTGGGTGTAAGCATCAACCCTTTTGATTCCTGGATAGGTGTGTAGTGTGTAAACAGTCTAAGGTGTCGGATGCCACTTAAACCTCCGTCTCCGTTTCAGCAGTCTGCCTGGCTTGGTCGTGTCGCCTGGTCTGCCCATCTGGGTGGGTGTTAAAATCCTTTCTCCCAAGCTTGGTTTTTATGATGGGCTGGCGTCATCTATCATAAATCAAGGTGGACCAAGGTTGAGCACTGAGGTTAGACAGACTCACAGAAAAAGCTAGAGTGGTTATTTCAGTTACAGGCACCAGTCCTGTATATATACATATATATACACACACACACACACACACACACATATAGCTTAAAACTTAATTTGGTGTGTAATTGGGACTAGCTCTTTGGAGCCCTGGGTTATGTGTTTTAGAGCAGCTGAGCAGCAGGGGCATGGCAGGGCAGGACGTGGTATGTTAATTGGTGGCCTCTGGGACCTGTGAGAGAATTGGATTTAAGTCCCTGGTTTGAATGAGCTTGGCAGTTTTATTGGGAGTCTCTTAGGGCACAGACTGGGGAGACCACCGGTTTGCGCCAGCTGGAGCCAGGAGTTGCTCTTGGGCCCTGTGCCCATTGGAGCATCGCTGGCTGCACCAGGGACAAAGGTGATGGAGGAGCCAGAGAGACAGTGAGGGGGCCCCCCACCCACTCAGCCGGCCAGCCCCTGCATACTGTTTGGTAGGAGTTGCAGGCTTCCTTGGCCTGTGGTCCCAAGAAGGGTTTTGCATTTTATTACCAAAGTCTGGATAAAAGGGACCTGGGTCAGAGTTAACCCTGGGGGAGGAAAAACAAAGGAAATTAAATGCAAAATCACCGCTGGCAGGGCAGACCACGTGGAGGCCTTGGCTTTACCACCGCCAGAGCCGACGGGGGAGGTGGCCCCCAGGAGTCGGAACCGAAGGCTGCTGGCCTGGTATTCCTGAAGCCTGGCTCCTCTGCTGTTTGAAAAGAAATTGCCGTTTAATTTGTTTCTGAGTTTTATTTCTCAAGTGAACCAGCATGGGGCCATGTAATGAGGTTGTGTTTCTGGGAGGTGTTGAAAGACGGGGAAAGGAGTGAAACCACAGTTGGGGGGGCGGCCGGGGGCTCCCGGGGGTCCTTGCTGGACAGGGGGCAGGCCGGGGCCTGTCTCTTATACACATCTGGAGACGCAGGANTATTTCTCTGTGCTTTCCTATATTTAAAAAAAATTTTTTTTATAATGGGCATATAATTTTCCTCAACAGATAAAGTCATCAAGTCTTTCCCATGGACAAGGAAGAGCAGCCTATTATAGAGGAAATATTTACTGTGTGGGAAGTAGACTTGGGGGAAATGTGGACCTACGACAAGAAGGCCACAAGTGTGAATGAGTCTGTTTTAATTCCCAGAGCCTGCATCCCTCTCTCTGTGGCGTCCAACTCCTGAGCCTGCCATGAGAAGGAAGGAATGTCACACCTCCTGTTTTCAAGTGGCTTGTTCTTGGCAAAGCCGGGGCCAAAGTCATGCCTGGGAATTTGGGACGGTGGGCTTGAGAGAGAAGGCGGAGCCGGCCCTCCCATCAGATGTGTATAAGAGACGGGGGCGTGGGGGTGGGCAGGGATGGTTCCTTAGAATGAGAAGGGGTCTGAGTCATGGAGAAAAAGAAGGATATTTGGCAAGGAGAGTGGGTTTCCCACCCAGTGAAGGAAGACAGCTCAAACCAAAATGGGATAGTGAATGAAAGTGTCTTAGAATGTCACTCATCTGAGGTTGGACAAGAGGTTTCTGGACCTGTCTGCCATCGGAAGAACCCCTCGAGACTGTCACCCAGTGGGGCTGTGACTTCCCCTGGAGCTGAGATGGCCCTCTGGACAGACCTGGGCTTTGCAGCAAACAAGGCCTGGGATGTGGGAGCCGATGCATGCCAGGGTCCTGCCCACTGGCCTCCAACCCAACAGGGGTAAAGCTTGAAAAGCACAGGGCCTCCAGCTGCCTTGCCTGCCCCAGCCTGCTGGACAGAGAGGGGTGAGTGGGGCCCTCAGTGCCCTTCCCACTCTGGGGAAAAAAGGCCCCCACCTGTCACAAGAGCAATCACTCTCCATCTCTGTAGAAAGCTGCCTGTGGGGTCTGTGTATGTGTCCCTGGGGTGCTATGAATGATGCGAAGGGAAGAGTCTATTCACTGAGCTCCTCTGTGTTCCCACCACACACACACACACACACACACACACACACACACACACACACACACACTGGCATCATCATTGAGCTCCTCTGTGTTCCCAGCACACACACACACACTGGCATCATCATTTCATGTGGTCATAGTAAGGGGAGTGGTGGTGGCATAGTCTCTACTGTACAGAAAAGAAGCTCAACTTCGGAAGAGTTCAGCAGCTTGTCAGAGGTGAGCAGTAACACCCACGGCTGCATTTGTCAGCACACGTGCTGTGCCCGGCCCTGGGTGAGGGCTTTGAGCTCCTGGAGATGCGGCCACAGCTCACCCATCGCAGCCGCCTCCCTCCTCCCGCCCAGGCAGCGCTCCTGAAGCTGGAAACAAGGGCCCCCAGCCACCCCCTCGGGATGGACGTCAAAGGATCAGCCTCCCGTGTGGAAGGCTGCAGCCTTCCTGTCTGCAGTCCTCATAGGTGAGCTCCAGTTCATCTCTCAGGCGTATCAGAGCAGCTGTATGAAATTAGCTACTTAAAGCGTCATCAGGAAGAACATTTTTGACAAAGCAGGAAAGGCCTCCCAGGGAAGGCAATAGCACCCCACCCCAGTACTCTTGCCTGGAAAATCCAATGGACGGAGGAGCCTGGTGGGCTCCAGTCCATGGGATCGCTAACAGTCGGACGACTGAGCGACTTCACTTTCACTTTTCTCTTTCATGCATTGGAGAAGGAAATGGCAACCCACTCCAGTATTCTTGCCTGGAGAATCCCAGGGATGGGGGAGCCTGGTGGGCTGCCGTCTATGGGGTCACACAGAGTCGGACACGACTGAAGTGACTTAGCAGCAGCAGCAGGAAAGGCCTCTCGTTGCCGCTGCTGTTGTAAACTTTATTGCACTTAAGGATCAGGGCCAGCCTGCGGGCCCTTATGCATGTCTCCATCTCAGAGTCTGGGGTGGTGCCTGTGGCCCTGGCTCCAGAGTGCCGGCTCCTCCTCCTCCACAGGAAATGTCCCATTGCTGTCTCTGCTCTGCCCCAAGATGAACAAGGAATTGTGTCCCTTGTCTCTTTCCAGGAAGGCCTAGCCGTGTCCTGTCATCACCCTCGAGCTGATTCAATTCAGATGCCCAGGCCCCAGTCCCAGAGAGTGTGACCCAGTAGCTCTTGGCTCAGGTCCAGGAATTAGCATGTTGACTCTCACACGCTCTTGATATCAGAAGCTCTTGATATTAGGGATCCCTGAGCCGTGCTTTGACAAATACTGAGTCTTTAGGTGATCACGTTGCAACTGTGTACAGGAGCACTCACTTGGATTAACTGAGCATGTGTGTATGTGTGTGTGTGTAGAATTCTAAGAGAACGGTCATTAAAAAGTCCATAGTGGTGATCCCTGGGTGTAATGAGATTTCAAGAGGTTTGAGATCTATTTCTCTGTGCTTTCCTATATTTAAAAAAAATTTTTTTTATAATGGGCATATAATTTTCCTCAACAGATAAAGTCATCAAGTCTTTCCCATGGACAAGGAAGAGCAGCCTATTATAGAGGAAATATTTACTGTGTGGGAAGTAGACTTGGGGGAAATGTGGACCTACGACAAGAAGGCCACAAGTGTGAATGAGTCTGTTTTAATTCCCAGAGCCTGCATCCCTCTCTCTGTGGCGTCCAACTCCTGAGCCTGCCATGAGAAGGAAGGAATGTCACACCTCCTGTTTTCAAGTGGCTTGTTCTTGGCAAAGCCGGGGCCAAAGTCATGCCTGGGAATTTGGGACGGTGGGCTTGAGAGAGAAGGCGGAGCCGGCCCTCCCATCCCTGGAGCCCCACCCTGCCTCTCCGCCCTGCTCTGTGCACGGGTGCACGCAGGCACCCTGGCCAGCCAGGCAGAACTGAGATGGCGATTTTACAGCGCTGTTACGACGCTGTTGTTGTCCAGTAAACCCACACCGGGCCCCACAAACACTCCTCAAGAAGGCCAGACCTTTCTTGAGAAATGGTTTCCTACACCTTTACAACGTGATAGGTGCCGTGGAAAAAAGGGGCCGTTGGATTTATGGAAACTATATAAAGTTTATAGAGTCTTGGCAAGGCAGAGAGAAAAAGCCTATGGGATGGGGGTGGGTACTTGGAAATGGAGAAGGCCCTGAAAGGGCGTCAGACCTCTGTGTCCAGACACCAGACGAAATACCTCGAGGGCATGCGGTGGGGGGAGGGCGGCGGCCCTTCTGGAATAGCTCTTGGGGGCGCCCTGCAGGCAGACCCCATTTGGTCTTCACGTCCCGCGAGGGAGACGCAGTTGCCTCCATCCTGCAGAGGGGAAGCTGAGACAGAGGTGCTCGGAAAGTTCTGGCCTGGCCCAAGGCCATGCAGCGAATGGTCTGAGGGCGTGTGGCTCTCAGCTGGGCTTCTGGGGCAGGCTCAACGCTCACACTCCGTCTCCCGGTTTCAGGAACAGGAAATACGGTCTCCGTGCCCTGTTTCGGGTTGGGACCGATTGCTATTTGTGGCTGAGATTCTTGGTCCTCTGCTGTCTTCAGTCATCCCTGTGCTGTCCTGTGACTCCACTTTGCCCTGAAATTTGATTTGTGCCCGCATCACCCATGGGCCTTGGCTGGAACCAGAGTGAAGCCACCCAGAGGTTGGCTGTGGATTGGGGTGGGGTTAAAATGCTGTCTTTGCCTTTTGGGATCCCCTCAGTATCCCACTTCTATGGGGGATCGTCTTAGGGCCCCCAGAGCAGTCCCTCGTGGAGTCTGAAATTACCTCCTCCAAACCCGTCAGCCCGTGAAATTTCTAATTCATTTTTCCTTGCTTATGTGTCTCGTGGCATCCATGTTTTCTCTCCCCCTTGGCTGTAATTCTTGGAGTGCAGATTCCATGAATGCTTAATTCTTCATCTGTGATTTTGCCAACAGGGTTGGGCATGGTTCCCAGCAAGTAGTAATCACTGAATAAGTATCAGCTGGGAGGCTGGCTGGCTGGATGAATAGACGGATGAGTGGATGGATGGCTGGCTGGCTGGCCTGGTGGGTGGGTGGGTTGGGTGGGTGGAGGGATGGACAGACCAACTGATGGGTGGTTGGGTGAATGGATGGACAGATAGGTGAGTGGGCGGGCAGAATGATGAGCTGTATATATAGACTGACAGACACCCACTTCCTCATTTGCACCCTTCCGCACAGTTAAACTAACAGCCCACGCCTGGTTCTCTTAGGCTTTCACTGAATGCACTTCTGTTTCAGGAGACAGACTTTGCTCTCTCTGAAGCCATATGGAGAAACCAGCCTGAGTGTTTGAATGTGTGTGTAAATACTTTACAGTCCCCATAAACTTGTTTAAAGACAGGTGGGGGTGAAGGTATAAGCTGGGGCAGCCTTTTGGGAGGGCCATTTGGAAGTAGCTATTAAATTTTTAAATGTGCCTACTAGTAAGACCCAGCAGTTCCACTTGGAGTCGTCAAGCTTAAGGAATATATTCACACGTTTGTGCACAGAGACTCACATAGCAGGGTGCTTGTGCCCGGTGCTGGCTACAGCTCTGCTCCACGCAGTGAAAAACCGGAAACCACCCATTTTCATCCACAGCGAGACAGACGCAAAGCCATGGGAGATCCACACTGTGGGAAAACCTGCAGTGGCAGAAAGCTCTCCCGTATTCTGGAAAGTTCTGAGACTCTGTAACTCATGGCCCTTCCTGCCTCATTGCCATCAGCTCCTTTTCCTTTCTCCCTCCTCTCTCCACCCACAAAACACAGTTTGCTGGAAGGAGATCTTTCAACCTGATGCATGCCTGCTAGCCTGTGACCTTCCCTGACAGGGAAGAAGGAACAGGAGAGAGAAGCAGTTATGTGTATAATTACTGTCTGCTGGCTCTTCAATTAAAAAGATTGAAAGGCACAATATTAAAATTTGATTTACGGGCACCACTATCTACCTAATAACGAGGCTTGGAGGGAAAAAAGAACCACAGTCGTTAGAGAAAACCGTGGCCTTTTTTTTCCCTCCGCCAGGAGATAAATTGCCCCTCATTTTCTTATTGCTAAAGAAATGTGAAATGGTTTTAAGCATATGTGATATGTTCTTCCAATGTGTTGAAATCCAGAATTTAGTAATTTAGGAGTCATCTGGCTCCGACGTTTCCAGGAAGCTTCCTGAGAGACGTAGCAGCTTCAGCTGCGGGGGCTGCTGCCACGGTCCACGGGGCTCCCAGACCCAGACTGAGGCACAGGTGCCACCGCTGGTCGTGGAA
The DNA here is from genome assembly GCA_006410675.1 of Oreotragus oreotragus. Taxonomy (NCBI): domain Eukaryota; kingdom Metazoa; phylum Chordata; class Mammalia; order Artiodactyla; family Bovidae; genus Oreotragus; species Oreotragus oreotragus. Next base: position 273,650 of record SJYX01021518.1, on the reverse strand, counting down.
ACTTCCTCCAGGTCCCGGGGCATCAAGCTCGTTGATGCCACAGAATCCGGGAGAGAATGGGAAAAACACCGACTCTAGTTCCAAGTCCCAGTTTTGTGGCCTATTCGTTCTCTGATCCTTGGTTTCTTCATCTGTAAAATGGGAGCAATACCCTTACTAATTGCCTGATGCTGGGCAAGTGCCCCAGTTTTCCCACCTTGAAGGTATTATAGTCCCTCCCTGAGAGGGTTGTAGGAAGGATTAAGTCAGTGAATCTGTGTAAAGTGCACAGTTGGGTACCTGCCATGTAGCAAGTGCTCAGTAAATATTTTTTACAATCGTCATCATCACCACTGCAGATGCCTTTGTCGTAGTTTTCAGAAGGGTTGGAATTCAAACCCAGGTCTTCCATTTCTAGGGTGCTGGCTGATGAGGGGTGGATAGACAGATGCTTGGCTCTGTCTCTCTCCAACTGATGCCCAAGGCAAGTCAGGGTACTTCTCTGAGCCCGGTGGTGTTTATCTCTAAGATACTAGTTTCTACTTTGCAAGGTGATGTTGTCAGATTTAAAGATTATTGGAAACAAAGTGTTCAGGACACAGTTAGTTCTGGGCAGACAGATGGTAATAACCCTTGAATAGGAAAGCTCTTTCCTTGAAACCTATATGGTGCGGGGGGGCGGGGTGTTGCTGTCCCCCGGGAGGAGAGATCTGTGTCTGGTTGGCGCCCTCCCACCTCACTGGGGCTGTGCAGAACTCCCCTGCCCCAGGAGTGGAGAGGGGAGGGTGCAAAGTATTCCCTGGCTCTAAAAATAATAGCTGCAAAGAAGAACGGAACAGCTACTGTGCCAGGAACTGTGTCGAGCTTCACCTGCAGGGTCACAGGTCAGTCTCAGGGCAGCCTGGTGGTGAGCTGGCCTTATCTTCAGGGGACAGATCAGATATGGGGACGGGCGACTGGCCCGAGGACACGAAGCTGGAGGTGACCGGGCTGAGAGTCCAAGCCAGGACTGTCAAATTCTTTCCGCTACACCTTCCCCTAGCCCTCTCCCAGTTCCTAGCCCCTGACCTCCCCTCCTCTCCTCCATCCCAGCTCTTCTGACCCATTTCTGCTGCCTGGAAAGTGTGTGGCACCATCAGCCGGCGCTTTAAATTTGTATCTTCCCACCAGCGCTTGTGCTGGAGAGTCAAACGCCCCAACGCTCAGGTTAGCTTGTGCCGACCATTTTGTTCTGTGTGTCTGAATTTGTGGGTGTTTAGCCTGTTTAAGGTGCTCAAGGTTGGGCTGGAGAAAATGGATTCTACGTGAAGCCAACGCCTTGCCAACCCCATTCCGGGAAGGTTTCCATACCTATGGGACTTCCGGGCTCTCCATCCTGCAGAGATTCTTTAGACTCTCCCCCTTGGGAAGAGGAGGACAGTATTTCTTTTCACCCAGCTAATGGCGTCTCTTTATTTTCAGTTGAGAGGGAGAATGTGCAGAAGCGGACTTTTACTCGATGGATAAATCTCCATCTGGAGAAGGTAAGCAAGGCGCTTGGGCTGTTAAGTGATCGGTCCTTCCCTAACTGGATGCACAGTTCAGCAGAGCAGTGAGGAAGGGAGGGGGATGCTCTGTGTTCTTGTTGTGTTGGTGTTTTTCATTCATTCTTTTAAACATTTGTTGAGTGCGTTCTCACTGCCGGGAATCAGGTTCAGTGCTAGGAACAATCCCTTGGACAGAGGAGCCTGGCAGAGCCTGGTAGGCTACAGTCCATAGGGTCACAAAGAGTTGGACATGACTGAAGCAACTTAGCACGCACGCACATTTGGAACACAAAGACACATAAGACATGAGGTTCTGGCCTTGTGAGGTTATCAGCCTAGCTGGGGAAGGAGAGGGTCCATCTCTAAATGGGAATTGATGTGCAGAAGTTAGGAAACATTCATTGTTGAATAACCCAAACATGGGATTGAGGGGGATCTTGACTTCTAGTCTGGAGAGGTTGGGGAGGCTCTCATGAAGACTCATGTATAGGTATTTGGGTTGATTTAAGCAAGAACTCTTGACACTTTTTCACCAAGCCAGGTTGCCTGGTTCATCACATAAGGTTCAACACGATCAACAGTGTCATCTGCCCGCCTTGGTGCATCGGGCACTCAGCTCCTCTAATCCTCAAGACAGCCTTCCCCATCCCCCACCCCCACGCTGTTCCAGAAGCCTGGAGACATTGCATTGCATCCCTGTAATCCCACAACTCTTCCCTTGGCTTCCTTTGCATATTCAATTTGGAGACCCCTCTTCTTCCTGGGCCCCCCCTTTTTTTTTGCTAACATTCTCTGGCCAAGCACCGTCCAACCGCATTTTGTCTGCCAGCCTCTCAGGTACACAAACCCTGAAACAGAAGCATCTGAACCAGACAGAAGGATGGGCAGCAGAGGGGCCAGGATGCGACAAGGATAAATGAACCAGATGCGACAAGGATAAATGAACCATTCGGAGGCACAGAACCCAAACCCTCCTCAGCACTAGCTTAGCCTCCGGAGGGAGAACTTTCTAAATTGCCCCAGGACTGGGGAAGGAGGGATTCTTTTTCTTTTACAAGAAAGCTGGTTTATGAGGATTCATTTTACTCACTTCGCTTCTTAAATTCCACGGTCTGGTTCTCCCAATGCTGCTGCTAAGTCGCTTCAGTCGTGTCCGACTCTGTGCGACCCCATAGATGGCAGCCCACCAGGCTCCCCCGTCCCTGGGATTCTCCAGGCAAGAACACTGGAGTGGGTTGCCATTTCCTTCTCCAATGCATGAAAGTGAAAAGTGAAAGTGAAGTCGCTCAGTCGTGACCGACTCTTTGCGACCCCATGGACTGCAGCCTACCAGGCTCCTCCGTCCATGGGATTTTCCAGGCAAGAGTACTGGAGTGGAGTGCCATTAGACCCAATCAATAGTCTCGTGTGTTTCAAAGCTGGTGGTGGTACTCAAGGATTCCTCTTCAGTGACATTTCTTCTTTTTTCTCCTCTTAAAAGGCACAAGAGTAATATTGATTGCTCTTAAGAGTTTGCCCCAAAGAAAGGTTCATAGCGGAAAATCACTAAAATGATTAGAAAGCAGAGAAAATAAATGTGGCGTTTTAGGAAGTGGCACTCTTGACTGACATTCTAAATCGCATAGTGTGAGCTTTAGGCCTATAATATTTCCCCAGTAGCTGCCTGACCACCCACACTTCTGCTCCCCACCTGTAGAATGGGCTCCACTCAGCCCAGGAGGTTCCTCAAATCTCCAGGGCGAAAACTCGCTACATCATGGATGAAGCATTATAAATCATTTGCCCGTTGTTTTGACTATTGGTGCGTTTTCTGCAGCGCTCATAAAGTGAAGTGTTATTTTTGGAAAAAAAGGAAAACCGTTCCCAAAACTTGAGTTCCCCGAACTCCTAAATTAATGCCTGATGTGTGTCAGGGTAACTGGAAATTCCTCCTGGTGGACGGAGCTTAGCCAGGGTGTATTTCTTTCTTTCTTCCCTTTTATAAATTAAAAAATAAATACAGAAAAGCACGGAGGGGAATAGAGCAAATGCTCATGCCCCAACTCAACCCCCAAATGAATCTCTGTTAGCCTTGATCACATCCAGAATTTTCTCTCCGGCCACGCTTCTGCCCCTGTTTCAAGGCAGGTGGGTAGCACCCACTCTGAAGATAAATCAGACAGCACTTGAAACTGATGCCTGACACACAGGGCAAAATTCACAGCCGTGTTTCCAACCTTGAGACTTTCAAGAACAACCTTTCATGTAAAGGAAACCGAGGAACTCCTCGGGGAAGTGGGCTTAGCTGCAATTTGAAGGCTGTCAGAAAAATTTACGGACTCTCTGGCTTCTGGAAAAAAATCCTTAATTTACCGAAGGAGTTAGATCATGAAGAAACCCCTGGGGGTGCTGTTTACTTGGCCATACCAATCTCATGAAGCCCACGGAACGTCTGGAGCCCTGAGGAGTGTTTTCACTGGAGTGGGTTCAATTTCTTCTCCTGCCATCACGCAGATGGCTGCCGGCCAAGGCCCCGCTTGCCGCTGCCGGGCTGGGGGCTCTTACAGACAGTCAGTGGGAATAGCCCTCCTGGTTCAGCTCCAAGGCATGGCTCGGCCACGGTTGGGGCTGGTAACGGGAAATGCTGTGAGTCCATCTATCAGGGGCTGTTTCTATTTGGGTCTTGTGCCGTTTCTGCCCCGCATTAGCAGGAATAACGTTCCCCTATGAGTCTTGGTAACCTGATGCCCTCGTGCTCCGTGTGGAATGTTCCTGAGGAGCAGCGGGGAGTTTGCAAAGAAAATAATTTGCCTCTGCGTTCAAAGTCGCTCTTGCCCTTGAAGCAGAACCCTCTTCTATGTGCCTGTGGGTGGAATTGCCCTGTTTTGACCACCTAGGGGTGTGGGTGGGGGGCTTGCATAAGAGGCCAGGAAATGCCACCTTCCTGAATAGAAAAAGAAAACCCAGGCCCTCCGAGGCTTTCACGGGGTGGGAGTTCCCCGAGGAAAGGGTGCCCGGGCCACAGCTCCAAGAGTTCCCTGGCTCTCTGGCTGGTGACAGCAGCCACCCCCTGCCCCCACCCCATTAAGCCCAGCTCCAGTGGGAAACCCCCTTTCCTTGTACTCAAAAGCAGAGAGAGTGAGTACCCAGCTGAAATGTTGTGATGCTTCCAAAGATTCCAATACCAAAAAGCAAATAGAATCCACGCTGGTTATTGTTGTTTTTTAGTTGCTAAGTGGTGTCCAACACTCCATGACCCCGTGGACTGTAGCCCGCCAGACTCCTCTGTCCATGGGATTTCCCAGGCAGGAATACTGGAGTGGTTGCCATTTCCTCCTCCAGGGATCTTCCCAACCCAGGGATTGAACCTGCGTCTCTTGCATTGCAGGTNAGTGGTGTCCAACACTCCATGACCCCGTGGACTGTAGCCCGCCAGACTCCTCTGTCCATGGGATTTCCCAGGCAGGAATACTGGAGTGGTTGCCATTTCCTCCTCCAGGGATCTTCCCAACCCAGGGATTGAACCTGCGTCTCTTGCATTGCAGGTGGATTCTTTACCACTCAGCCGCCAGGGGAGCTCCATTCATGCCAGCGGGGCGGGAGGGAGGTGGTGATTAAAAATGCAGGTTCCTGGCCCCTGGCCCCCAAGATTCAGTAAGTCTTAACCATCCTGCATTAAAATGTTTATCAAGTTTGTTTAGTCAACAGAAGCCTTTATGCAAGCATAGAGTTCTTACCTGGAACTAAATAAAAACCAGTAAGAGCTGATGGCAGAGAAATGGAGTGGGTTAGTTTCCTTTTTGGAACCGCCTCCCCCAGTAGGGGTCGCTGAAGCTGCTGTGCTGAAGCCTAGGGTGCAGGGAGCATGGTTTGGAAAACCCTGTGCTGGGACAGCTGGCCAACAGGCTCCTGCCGGTCCCACGGACTCCAGGCCACGCCTAGCCAAGCTCTGGGTGCACAGGACACGGTGTCCCTCAGACCTCCCCAGGTCAGAGAGGAAAGCAGTGGGCTTCTGGCTTTTTCCACCCGGAGCCTCCTCGGGGGCTCCCCATCACAACCCTTGCCTATGCAGCGCCATCTCCAGGGAGAGAGGGTTACTACCTCCTCGGATGCCCGTAGGCTGCTCTGGATGTTGCAGGTTTTTTCTTCAGATCACTGATCTGCCACTTTCTTTCCCTCTCTTCCGCAGTGCAACCCACCTCTAGAAGTTAAAGACTTATTCGTCGATATACAAGATGGCAAGATCCTAATGGCTTTGTTAGAAGTCCTGTCTGGGCGGAATCTGGTACGTATGTTCCAGGAGGGCTGGGAAGAGGTAAAAATTAAACGAAAACACTGCTCGTAGTTCTTTTCCGTACAGTTCTCCATGTCTGTACATATATCTGGCCATCCATAAGTTCCTATGATGGGAAACATAGGAGGGCGACATTCCTTTCTCAGTGACTAAGGCTGATATAAGCATGTATAACTAAGCAAATATACCTTAGCAAGTAAATAAATACCCGTGTTTTCTGTGAGTCCAAAGCTGAAGATTTTAACTGGATCAGGAGTGCTTAGCTGGCCAGCCATTCAGTTAATTAGAATGAGAGCTAAGATTCAGGAATATGGATGAGAAAGACATCTTATCAACCAGATTCTATAAATTCACCCTGGGGCTAAAGCTAGATACACAGAATTCTAGAACCTTCTTGTGACTATGGCTGAAACTGAATTGAACCCGCTGGTCCTGAGGTTCATTCCAGGTTGGATCTTTGCCAAAGCGCTCCACGTTGCCTTGTCTGATGTGTGCAAGTCGCCTCTCGCCGCGATTCACCGTGCAGCATTTAACAGCCTCGGCCCTGCTGGCCTTTCATTTTGGTTTTGATTTATGTGTTTAGCTGATTGCACTGAGTCCTCGTTGCTGTGCGCAGGCTTTCTCTAGTTGCAGTGGCTTCTTTTATTGTGGAGCTCAGGCTCTGGGGCACATAGGCTTCAGGAGTTGCAGCTCGGGGGTTCTAGAGCGTGGGCCCAGCGGTTGTGGTGCGTGGACTGCATTGCTCCGAGGCATGTGGAATCCTCCCAGACCAGGAAATGAACCCGTGTCCCCTGCATTGGCTGACCTGGTCATTGCCGGATGTGTGACAGCATCCTTGGTCTCTATCCACTGGATACCAGTAGTACCGCAGGTGTGACGACCAAAAATGTCCCCAGGCACTGCCAGATAGTCCTTGATGGGGGAGGGGGGTGTCCAGTGATCTGGTTAGAGCACCAGAGGTGTCGGTTTTGAGAAACGGGCTCTAGAGTCCAGTGTTTGATTGGCCTACGTGACCCAGTGTGGCTGATATGAAAGTGTCTCTGTCTCTGTAGGGCCCCAGCTCTACCAAACCACAGTTCAGCCCATGCAGACCTCTCTGGGTTTGCTCTTAACTCTGGGTTTAAAGTCAAGAGCTCCAACTTGAGTTCTCAGCTCTAAGGCAGCTGGAGTCTCACGCAATGCCTCACCTCTTTCTTGCCTTTGTTTTTCCAGTAGCCACCCCGAAGGGGGCTGTACCAAGTGACATGAATGAATTCTCATGAAGGGCAGACCCACTGTGGTAGAAAGAGTACTTGGTTTCTTGACAGATCTCACTGTAGGCTGGCAGCATAGTCCTCAAAAGGCTTCCTGAAAAAGCATATTCTAGTCCCTGGTTACCAGCAGCCCAGGCTCCCACTTTGTTGCCTGGGCACTGATTGGGAGCTGCTATAGCCTCAGTGGGAGGGGAGGCTCTGTTGGGAGTGCTGGAGGGGAGGCTCTGTTGGGAGTGTTTGATCCGGGAGTCCAGCTGAGAACAGCCAAGACCTCACCCGTGAGCTCACCTGGCAGTTCACATCGTGTGCAAGGGATACCCACTGGATTGCCTATTAGTGTGAAGCACTCACCCAAAGGGGCAGGGGTGGGCTTCCGTTTCAGGATGAGTTTCCTCTGCCTGTGCTCCTAGCGTGTGCAACAAGCATTGTCAGAGTTTCTGCTTCTGCAAGCCCCTTTCTCTCTTCCTCTTTGGGTTTCTCTGTGTCTCTCTGTGTCTGTCTCTTTCTTGGTGTCTCTGTCTCTCTGTGTTTCTCTCTCTGTCCCTCTGTCTCTCTGATGTGGGACACATGTCCACCGAGCCCTTGGCCAGAGAAGAGAAACATCTGTGGCCGCCGGGGAGGGTTTGCCGGATGATTTAGCAGCTGCGGGTGACGCTCCCGGCTGGCGCTGTCTGCCTTGACAAACAGCATCAGCGCAGAGAGGAGAGCATGTCACCGATGGTCTCTGGAGGAGGGAGGCGTATCAAAAGCCAGGAGCTGGGTCAGAGAGGGAGATCTGACAAATCTGCTCCCTGTTTAACCCCCAGGTTCCCCTCCCTCACCAACTCGAGTGAGTTTGGTCCCAGAAACCATACATAAGGCGACCCCTGGGGACCCCTGAGACTACAGTTGTGTGTCCCGGGGTTGTGTGCATGGGTTTGGATGTGGTCCATGAAGGCTCTGCGGTGAGCCCCATCCTTCTCTTGAGATTCATGTGAAAAAGGTAAAGAAAAAGACAAGCGCGTCCAGTGTTACCGCTGGGACCCGAGTGCCTGTCTGGGCTTAACTGCTTGCGTTGTCCTGTTCTGTGTTACAGCTGCATGAGTACAGATCCTCATCCCATCGTATTTTTCGGTTAAACAACATAGCGAAAGCACTTACGTTTTTGGAAGATAGCAATGTAAGTATCTGAAACCCGTCTTGTTCACAGAGCCTTCCCTGAGACAAAAAAAACACATGATTTGAAGTCTAGTGCTGGTCACAAGAGACGCGGGCAAAGGGGTCCCTGCAAAGTTGAAATGTTAACGGAGCTCCATCAGTCGAGATACAGCTAATCCATCAGGCGAGATGCAGTCCCTGATTCCCTGCCCACNAGAGGAAAACGAGGAAGTAAGCCCCATGCCCTGCTCCCCAACATCCCATGCTGCTACCAGGCAGAGGGAGGAGGGCAGAGGAAGGGGGCATCAAGATGTGTATAAGAGACAGCTCCGGTGGATGTCTGGGCGTGGGAAGGGCGGAAATGCTGAGTGGCTCTCAGGTGTTCAGAATTTAGTTGACGTTTTCCTTTTCACTTTGGGAGATAAGAGTACAGTAAAGAGCCAGTGCCCTGTGACTCCTAGAGGGGTGGGATGGGGTGGGAGGTGGGGGCATGGTTCAAGAGGGAGGGAACATATGTATACCTATGGCGGATTCAGGTTGATGTATGGCAGAAACCATCGCGATATGGTAAAGCAATTACCCTCTAATTTTAAAAAGAGTACAGTGAGCATGTCAGGGTGTAAAACTTGTTCTTAGCACTCAGAATATGGCAGAAGCAAGGAAGAGAAGGGGGCTAACTGAGCCGGAGGAAAAGCACGTAATTCTGTCCTCTTTGATAGAACTTTCCAGACTTAAATTAGCCTTTTTTGTGTGTTTTGAACTCTGCTTCATGTCCTTCAAAAATGGGAGGGAATGGCCCCAGAGAGATACAATTTCCAAAGTTCCCCTTTCATTAAGTTTCATCTGTTACTCTGGGTGAAAAGCCCTCAGCTCACTTGACATGTCGGCACGTACAGTAGAACGTCGTCACAAAGTGCTATTTGTTTGGCGTTCCTGGGTCATAAGGGGATCTAATCTGGGCTGATGTAAGCAGCAAAGGAATGGATTGAAAGGATGCCAGGAAGTCACAGGATGACTTCAAAGCCCGGGGAATCGGGGATGGAGCCCAAGACTGCTAAACGCCAGGAACACTGCAGAGCCCCACCCCTCTGAACGCAAGGACCCACGTGGGCACGGCTGCCACTACCCTGTCCCCCTGCCCCCACTCCCGCAGCCCCGGGAAGGAACTCTCAGCCTCACTCGTTCAAGTTCAAAGGCCTGGGCTGATGAGCCTGCATCCTCGCCCATGTCCTGGCTGCCAAGTGCGGAGAAAAGCGGTTTTGGCTTTTGAAGAGGGAGGTGGGCTCTGCCTCCCATACTGTGGGGAAAGACCCAACCTAGGAGGCGGTTCAGATGGTGGTGACCAAAGGGCATGGCCCGGTTCGCAGCACCATCATCCATAATAGCTCAAAGGTGGGAGCAACCCGGTAGCAACGGACAAGGGAATGAATAAAGCGTGGTCTCCCCGTGCAGTGGAATATTATTCCACCGTGAGAAAGAATGGAGTGTTGATACAAGCCTCAGTGTGGGTGAAACTTGAAAACATTATGAAAGATGCCGGACCAAAGGGACCACTTCTTCTAAAACATTCCTGTGATACGTCCGGCACAGGGAAATCTCTCGAGTCAAAAGACAGATGTGTGTATGCTCAAGGTTGAGAGGAATTGGGAGATTAGACAGGTGACAGTTAAAAGGTACAACATTTCTTTTTGAGGTGATGAAAGTGCACTGAAGTTACAGTAATGCTAAAAAAAACCCCATGGAATTGTGTGCTTTAAATGGGTGAATTGGTTCAGTTCAATTTAGTCGCTCAGTTGTGTCCAGCTCTTTGCGACCCCATGGACTGCAGCATTCCAGGCCTCCCTGTCCATCATCAACTCCAACTTCCCTGTCAGAGTTGGACCATAAAGAAAGCTGAGCACCAAAGAATTGATGCTTTTGAACTATGGTGATGGAGAAGACTCTTGAGAGTGCCTTGGACTGCAAGGAGATCCAACCAGTCAATCTTAAAGGAAATCAGTCCTGAATANACCCCATGGACTGCAGCATTCCAGGCCTCCCTGTCCATCATCAACTCCAACTTCCCTGTCAGAGTTGGACCATAAAGAAAGCTGAGCACCAAAGAATTGATGCTTTTGAACTATGGTGATGGAGAAGACTCTTGAGAGTGCCTTGGACTGCAAGGAGATCCAACCAGTCAATCTTAAAGGAAATCAGTCCTGAATATTCATTGGAAGGACTGATGCTGAAGCTGAAGCTTCATTACTTGGGCCACCTGATGTGAAGAGCTGAGTCATTGGAAAAGATCCTGATGCTGGGCAAGATTGAAGGCAGGAGGAAAAGGGGATGACAGAGGATGAGATGATTGGATGGCATCACCGACTCTTTGGACATGAGTTTGAGCAAGCTCCAGGAGTTGGTGATGGACAGGGAAGCCTGGCGTTCTGCAGTCCATGGGGTCGCAAAGAGTCAGACACAACTGAACGACTGAACTGAACTGTCTTAGCCATCATGGCCATGATCAGTAATCTGTGTTTGTCCAAAGACATGTTAAATCTGGAAGTTTGGTGGTGTTGGTGTAGCATGCAGACAGACCCTGGGCATGTACCATCTGTTCTTGGGGAAAGATGTCTCTCTTACTAGCTGTGTGTCCTGGGCATTTTCCATTGACCTGTCTGGAAATTCTTCACCTGAAATACAGAGATAATAGAAGAATCTGTGTTGTGGGGTAGTTGTGAAAATAAACAGAGCTAATACTCCAAGAATAGTGTCTGACAATGGGAAGTACTATGTACTGTTTATTAGACACATTTATGTACACTTTTGCATATTGGGGTCCTCGAAAGGTGTCCTGTGGCATCACCAGACCGCACAAGTGAGAAAGAGAAACAGGCCCACAAGGGCATCAAGAAATAATGTGTTGCAACCTAATTGGACCCCATCTTTAAGCTCATACATTGCTTCTCTCCAGGTAAAGCTGGTTAGCATTGATGCAGCAGAAATAGCAGATGGCAACCCCTCTTTGGTTCTTGGGCTGATTTGGAACATAATCCTCTTCTTCCAGGTAAAATCACTTCTTTCCCATAACATCAGTCATCTCCACCAATACAGGAGTGGGGCCCGGATCGCGGGAGACAGTGAGATTTCGTTTCTGACAGATTTTGCCTTTTCTCTTTCCTAGAAAAGAACCAGAGGAATCTTGGTTGCTAAAGATTTTGAGTCCCTGTGATTCTAAAAGCCATGTGAGCTCTGTTCTTCTCTTGGGACTTGAGGAGTTAAATATTTACTTGGAAAAGTAGTTTTTTTTCTAAAGGGTCCCAAGAGCCAGGGAAATACTTCCAGCCAAAAATTGAACTAGGTCGAGTTACTCTCCTAACATGACAAGTGTTCATAAGAGATGGTTAGAAAGCCTCTACAGAGACAGCTCTAGGAAGAGGCGTGCATAACAGGGGAGACCTTGCAGCCTTCACACCCTCAGCATTTGTCTGAAAATGCAAATTTTATAGAAGAAGGATGAGGTCTGGGGCTGGAGTGTGAAGGAGTTACTTCAAGTTGTGCTCAAGGTCTTTTCCCTGAATAGGAGGGAGTAAGCTGACAGTTCATCTTCTAAAATCCCCCTCTTTTGAAAGAGAAATTATGGCTCACTATTTAATAGCTCTCCCAAGAGTAAAAATGATATACACAGAGGTGGAGCCAGGTCAGGAGGCCCTCAGCAGCAGCTTCGGCCCAGAGCTAGACAGACTCCAGGAAGAGATGATTCTCCCTGCTAAGCATCCTTGCATGCACCACATGCCACACAAAACAGCCTGGCCATCATGAGTACTGACACACAACCCTCAGGAAGGAGTAATCAGTTCTGCGTGAGCTGATCCCTCCAGCCGGGGTCCAAGAGAGCCCTTGCTGGGTCTGCCTCCTGGGTCTGAAATGTCATTTTCCTTCCAGATTAAAGAGCTTACGGGCAACCTCAGCAGAAACTCTCCATCCTCCAGCCTGTCACCTGGCTCAGGGGGCACAGACTCAGACTCCTCCTTCCCACCCACACCCACCGCAGAGAGGAGCGTGGCAATCTCAGTGAAAGACCAGAGGAAAGCCATCAGGATGCTGTTGGCCTGGGTGCAGAGGAAAACGAGGAAGTAAGCCCCATGCCCTGCTCCCCAACATCCCATGCTGCTACCAGGCAGAGGGAGGAGGGCAGAGGAAGGGGGCATCACCGTATATTCAGTTCTGTGTACGTTACATGCCGGCGCTTCATGTAGACTCTCAGAACGGGGAATTCTGTCCTTTCTGTGTCTGCACACAAAACTGTACTTGCTCAGTGTTCGGTTTGCAGAAATCTGGTGAGAGAATTTGGATAGAAATCCAAGGGGCCTTTATCACTTTAAATCCCTACATGGGGTTGGCCCTTGGATCCCAGTAACGTGGACATGTTTATTATTATGGGTTTTCCAGGTGGTGCTAGTGGTAAAGAACCCACCTTTCAATGCAGCAGACCATAGAGATGCCGGTTCGATCCCTGGGTCAGGAAGATCCCTTGGAGGAGGGCATGGCAACCCACTCCAGTATTCATGCATAGAGAATCTCATGGGCAGAGGAGCCTGGCGGGCTACAGTTCATGGGGTCACAGAGAGTCGGACATGACTGAAGCAACTTAGCACACTTATTATTAAGCTTATGGGTATCTTTCAGGGTCTGTACCTACTTAAAAGCAAGTAGCAATCAAGGCTGCAACCTATCTGAGTCAGGTCTGGTCCTCCCAACTCTGAGACCGGTGAACTGGAATCAAATCCTTGGACTTGTGTTTAACCCCTGCCAGACTGAGAAGACGTGGTGTGTCAGTTTCCTCTCTACGCTGCACCTATAAGATGGTGACTTCCTACTCACCCCCTTACGGGATAGTTAGGGTTAAACGAAATCAACCTTGTGAAGGCAGAGTACCAGCACTTCATAAGCACTTAGCAGCAGGTCCCATCTTCCCAGTATATGGAAATAAAAAGTGGCAGGAAAAATAACAGATGGGAGGGAGGTTAGATCTTGGGGGGTTTGATTAAGGGGTTGAACATGATAGAGTTGATTAATGTGAACAACCATTAAATGTTGTTTGAAAATAAATCAGAAGTGAGCTGGTCGCCAAGAGTTAGGGTGGCTGTAACGGAGAGGGAGGGTCTTTCGCGGGAGACAGTCTGTATGGCCACTGTGGCAGCGGTCACAGGAACGGGTGCTTGAGACAAAGTGCCCTGGCGCTTCTGCCACGCCTGTGACGGTGAAACCGATGCAGTCCTAGGACGTGGTTGGAGCCCTGGCTCATTTGTGCATCGTAGCCCTGGCCCCATGTCGGTGTCTGGTTCTGATGACACTCGCCTGTAACATGCCTACAGTCTGCTCGCCTGTAACATAGACTCTGTGGAGGGAAGCAGATGATGTACCAAGGGCTCTTTGTACTGCCTCTGCAACTTCTTATGAATCTCTATAAATACCTAAATAAAAAGATATTTGTGTTTTTTTTAAGAGCGTTCAGTGACCCCAGTAGGGAAATTGGCAGCAGGAAGAGGGGCTCTCGAGGGATGGCGTCTAAAGGAAATTAATACGGGATGACCTCTCCTTGTCATTTTTAAAGTTGTAATTTTATTTCTACTAATCATGACATTAACTAGCACTTACTGAGTGGCTTTCTGTGAGGCACCTACATCACACGTGGCCCACGTGGTATGGCCAGTCTGGGGGCAGGTTCAACCTAATATTTCCCCGTGACAGCTCTGTTTTATAGGTTTGAGGCTAAGAAGGTACGTGATCTGCCCAAGGCCACAGTGCTAGAAGCACAGAGGGGCAGCCAGGGTGAATGAACTTTCTGGCTCCATTTTATGACGCGACACACCCATGTTTGTTGCATTTCAAAGATCACTGATAACAGGAATCATGTGTTAAATGAAGGCTTTATGCATCTCTGTTATGTCTCCTTGTGCGACATAACCTTCCTGTTCGGTTTGTCCGGAAATGGAAACACGGATGGGTCAGTGCAGCTGTCCTGATACTCAGGGCCCGGGGCATCTAGTCCTCACCAGGTAGGCAGCTCCCAGCCCGACTCGGAGGCCAGCGAGGCATCCCTGAGTCTGTTTACCCATCTGCGGCTGCTCCTTCCCTTCAGGTATGGCGTGGCGGTGCAGGACTTTGCAGGCAGCTGGCGGAGCGGGCTGGCTTTCCTGGCTGTGATCAAGGCCATCGACCCCAGCCTGGTGGACATGAAGCAGGCGCTGGAAGACTCCATGCGGGAGAACCTGGAGAAGGCTTTCAGCATCGCTCACGATGCCCTTCACATCCCCAGGCTCCTGGAGCCAGAAGGTAGCCATGGTCCTCTCTCTTCTCTTTCTTCATAATTTGTTTTTAACCTGTAACACCTTCTGTCCACATGGAAATTCTGGAGAATACAGAAACATCTAATGAGGTCATGTTTATATCTCCTATATTCCTGCCGCTAACATCATTTCCCGTGTTTTCCCTTATATCTCAATACAATTTTTTAACATAATTGGGATCATTCGGTGTATGTATGACTTTGTCTCTCCCTTTTTTGTTTTTTTTAAGGCTTCTTTATTGTGAAATATAACCCGCATGTAGAAAAATGCATGAAGCAAACATGCATTTTTGTGATTCTGTGATAATCACATGTGAACATCTGCGTAGCTACCAACCAGGTTCACAGCCTGCAGGCCCCTGTGCTTCCCATTACTACCCATTTTGCTGTTTAATTGTCAAGACGTCTCATATCATTTTGATTTTTTTATGTTCCACCTCTACTACTTTCTTTTGTATTAAACAAGCATTTCTACTTTTTTTTTAAAGTTTTTTTTTAAAAAAACCTTTATTTTGTACTGGTTAGCAAATAATTAACAAATTCAGCTGCACACAGCAAAGGGACTCAGCCATACATATACATGTATCCATTCTCTCCCAAACTCCCTTCCCATCCAGGGTACCACATAACGTGTATCTTCCTTTTTTTAACCTAAACATGGTAATTGTGACATAAATATTTTGCATGCTGCTAGGATGTCTTCATTATGATTTATTGGCTGCATAATGGTCCATCTGGTGGGCATACCAAAGTGTACTTAACTCTTTACCACTGGGAGATGTTGAGGTTGTTTTGGAATAGTCTTGTATATAATGCTGCAGTGAACATCTTATAAGATAAAGTTCAGTGTGCATCTCAGATTATTTCCTCCAGGACCACGTCCCATCTGTGGAATGATGCAGTTAGAAAGTACACACCTTTTTAAGGCACTTGGTTATCTCTATCAAATCATATTCCACGTGGGTCAGGCTTATTTAGGATTCTCTCTGGCAGTGTGTAAGGGTCTCAGCTCAGCAGACTCACCGATGGGATGGGCAGTGAACTGGCCACTCACAGGGAGGGACTCGGACAGCAGGGAATAACAGAATCTTGGGTGCAAGGAGTCTTGGATTCTCCATCCCAGCTTATCTGCTCATCAGCCAAGTGTAAGGCTTCACTGCTCAAATCATCCCCCTTCACTCAAAGGGCTTAAATTTCCTGACGTGTGAAATAAAGAGAAAAAACCTCCCTGGTCTGTGGGATCCTTCACCGTCAAGCATCCCAAGATCCCATGTGAAAACTCTGTTGTTGTGGGAATGTGAACTGGTTCAGCTCTTACGGAAAACTGCATGGAGAGCCCTCAAAAAATTAAAAAAGACAATCGCGTGATCCAGCAGACTCTCTGTTGTTCAGTCACTCAGTCATGTCTGACTCTTTGCAGCCCCACTGACTGCAGCACGCCAGGCTTCCCTGTCCCTCGCGGTCTCCCAGAGTTTCCCAAGTTCGTATCCATTGAGTCACGGACCTGACGATCCAACCATCTCATCTCTGCCACCTTCTCCTTTTGCCTTCACTCTTTCCCAGCATCAGGGTCTTTTCCAGTGAGTAGACTGTTTGCATCAGGTGGCCAAAGTATTGGCAAACCTTCTGCTGAACATATATTCAAAGGAAATTAAATTTAAAGGAAACAAGCTTGTGAATTCCCTGGTGGTCCAATGATTAAGACGTGGTGCTTTCCCTGCTGTGGACCAGAGTTCAATCCCTGATCAGGGAACTAAAATCCCATAAGCTGCACAGTGCAGCCAAAAAAACCCCAGACAACCCCCCAAACAAACAAAACCAAAGGAAAGGAAATTGCAGTCTTGAAGAAATATCTGCACACTAGTGTTCACTGCAGCTTTATTCACAGTAGCTAAAGCATAGTAACAACCTAAGTGTCCGTCAGTGGATGAACAGATCAAGAAAATGCCATGTATATACAATGAGATATCATTCAGCCATGAAAAGAAGAAAATTCTGCCGTTTGTAGCAACACGAATGAAGCTGGAGGACATTATGCTGAAATAGGCCAGACACAGAAAAATAAATACAACATGATCTCACTTATATGTAGAACCTAAAAGGGTCAAACTCACAGAACCAGAGAGTATGATGGTGGTTACCAGGAGCTGGGGCTTGATAGTGGAGTGGAAAAAGTAGGGAAATGTACAAACTTTCATAAGTTCTGGCAAGTCTAACATACGGTATAGTGGCTATAGTTAATAACACTGTATTGTCTACTAGAAATTTGCTAAAAGAGTAGATCTTAAGTTTTCTCAGCACGTCAGAATAAGGTAACTATGTGAGATGATGGATGTGTTATCTCAATTGTGAGAATCATTTTGCACTGTCTATGTATGTCAAGCGATCATGTTGTACACCTTAAATATATGCAATTTTTATTTGTCAATTATACCTTGATAAAGCTGGAAAATTTTTTTTTAATGTAAAAATAAATAAAATAAAACCTGTGTTTTGCATGTCCTTCTAACTCCTGTGTTTCTCTTAACAGACATCATGGTTGACACACCAGATGAGCAGTCCATCGTGACTTACGTGGCTCAGTTTCTAGAACATTTCCCGGAGTTGGAAGCCGTATGTCTGTTTTCCTCACCTATAATTCAGAAACTGTACATTTCCATCAGCTGACCATGAGATGAAGCTGGTGTTTGAGCTGTGCGGCAGTTGTAATAATTGAATCTCGATCTCAGTGCCTTGCCACATATTCATTTCAAAATCATAGCCAACGTGTGCGCCATTAAAAAGCAGAATGGGAAGTCAGGCACACCTCTCATAAACCTCTCCCCATCCCGAACTTTTAGGATTAGAAGAGATGCCCACTTGTTATATGAATCAGCTACTTGATTTTCTAGATGTCAGATGGGACATTTAGCAGTCTACCAGATTTTATCAGAGTGTGAAAAAATTTTAAAGACAATGACCAAGCACACGTTTTTAATTTTTGGAATCTGAGCATACTTGGTGACTGATTTTTTGGAGCAGAATCAGACCTTTTAGAAGTTGTCAAGACTCTGTTGAACCTCTAGACAACCCATACACAAGCCTGGGATTATAATAATAATGATCACAACAGTAACAATAGTCCTTTATTGATTTTATTGGAAAATTACTTTATTGGAACACCCATGGCTGGCTCAGGGAAGCTTAACAGTAAATGAGATGGATGAGGTCCCCGACCTTGTGTAGCTTTGTTCTAATAGAGAAAACAGGTGACAAGTCAGCAAACACATTGTTGTTTCAGGTAGTTAGAAATACTAGACTCCCCCCATGCCAAAAAAAAAAAAAAAATGGGAACTAAAATCCCATAAGCTGCACAGTGCAGCCAAAAAAACCCCAGACAACCCCCCAAACAAACAAAACCAAAGGAAAGGAAATTGCAGTCTTGAAGAAATATCTGCACACTAGTGTTCACTGCAGCTTTATTCACAGTAGCTAAAGCATAGTAACAACCTAAGTGTCCGTCAGTGGATGAACAGATCAAGAAAATGCCATGTATATACAATGAGATATCATTCAGCCATGAAAAGAAGAAAATTCTGCCGTTTGTAGCAACACGAATGAAGCTGGAGGACATTATGCTGAAATAGGCCAGACACAGAAAAATAAATACAACATGATCTCACTTATATGTAGAACCTAAAAGGGTCAAACTCACAGAACCAGAGAGTATGATGGTGGTTACCAGGAGCTGGGGCTTGATAGTGGAGTGGAAAAAGTAGGGAAATGTACAAACTTTCATAAGTTCTGGCAAGTCTAACATACGGTATAGTGGCTATAGTTAATAACACTGTATTGTCTACTAGAAATTTGCTAAAAGAGTAGATCTTAAGTTTTCTCAGCACGTCAGAATAAGGTAACTATGTGAGATGATGGATGTGTTATCTCAATTGTGAGAATCATTTTGCACTGTCTATGTATGTCAAGCGATCATGTTGTACACCTTAAATATATGCAATTTTTATTTGTCAATTATACCTTGATAAAGCTGGAAAATTTTTTTTTAATGTAAAAATAAATAAAATAAAACCTGTGTTTTGCATGTCCTTCTAACTCCTGTGTTTCTCTTAACAGACATCATGGTTGACACACCAGATGAGCAGTCCATCGTGACTTACGTGGCTCAGTTTCTAGAACATTTCCCGGAGTTGGAAGCCGTATGTCTGTTTTCCTCACCTATAATTCAGAAACTGTACATTTCCATCAGCTGACCATGAGATGAAGCTGGTGTTTGAGCTGTGCGGCAGTTGTAATAATTGAATCTCGATCTCAGTGCCTTGCCACATATTCATTTCAAAATCATAGCCAACGTGTGCGCCATTAAAAAGCAGAATGGGAAGTCAGGCACACCTCTCATAAACCTCTCCCCATCCCGAACTTTTAGGATTAGAAGAGATGCCCACTTGTTATATGAATCAGCTACTTGATTTTCTAGATGTCAGATGGGACATTTAGCAGTCTACCAGATTTTATCAGAGTGTGAAAAAATTTTAAAGACAATGACCAAGCACACGTTTTTAATTTTTGGAATCTGAGCATACTTGGTGACTGATTTTTTGGAGCAGAATCAGACCTTTTAGAAGTTGTCAAGACTCTGTTGAACCTCTAGACAACCCATACACAAGCCTGGGATTATAATAATAATGATCACAACAGTAACAATAGTCCTTTATTGATTTTATTGGAAAATTACTTTATTGGAACACCCATGGCTGGCTCAGGGAAGCTTAACAGTAAATGAGATGGATGAGGTCCCCGACCTTGTGTAGCTTTGTTCTAATAGAGAAAACAGGTGACAAGTCAGCAAACACATTGTTGTTTCAGGTAGTTAGAAATACTAGACTCCCCCCATGCCAAAAAAAAAAAAAAAAATCATACAGAACTAATACTCACAGGAGGGACAGGCTGCTCTTTTAGCCAAAGGCTTGTCAGGTCAGCATCCTGTGCGTCTCTGGGCTGACTGCCACCCCTGCAATCCCACTTGATTCTGTATCATTATTTTCATTTTGTAGAAGAGAGAATGGATGCTCAAAGAGGATTAAAGACCTCTCCAGGGTTGCCCAGCTGCCAAGCGCAGAGCTGGGGTTTGATCTCAGTTCTCTGTGGTTCCAAAGCTCAGGCATTTAGATTCCTTGCAACATATGGCTAAAACTGAGACCCCGTTTTGCACAACTCAGAAGACCCAGGCTGGATCCTCTCCAGGCTTCCTATGTGTGTGTTTCCCATCTGTTTCTGGACCACAGATCACTTTCCAGGGTGCTTTAGAAGCAGGCATTCCATGGGCTAGAATGTCAGTTCTGCCACTTGAAGCTTTGTGACCTTGAGCTGTTTTACTTAATCTCTCTGATACCTGTCTGTATGAGATGCCATCTGTAAAATGGAAATATGACCCACATTTTCAGGGTTATGTGAAGAGTAAATAGATATTGTAAAGTCCTGTTGGCACAACAGCTGATGCTCAGAAAATGGTGATATTAATGTCATTCTTTAATTTAATCTTCATTATGAAATTCGGAATTACTAGGGACCGGGGCTTTTGTTAGCCCTGAGCTCTTCAGCCTAGGCAGAGTTGAAATCAACTAAAATTTATGATGTGTGTGTGAGTCAAGGTCATAGCTTGGATTCAGCAAATCTGACACTTGAATCTCCCCAGTGCTGGGGTCAGAGACTGGGGCTGGGGAAGGAGGGGTCAAGCAAGATAGAACACACGGGGAATGTCCCCCTGACCCACACAGCATGGGGCACCCCCTCAGGACAGTCTGTTTGCATCCCTAGGGGATACAGATGAGGCATCCCAGCTGATCTAGACTCCTGTTGAACCATTGTTTCTTTAAGTTTAATAATTCAGCTGACTGTAGTACACTTTAATAAATATTCATTAAGCCCTGGTCATGTGCCAGACCCTGTGCCTGGCTTTATGCCCTGACATATAGTTTATTTGGGTAAATGTACCATATGCATTTGAAAAAATGTGTCTTGGACAGTGAAAGCATCAGGAGTCCAATTAGGTTGAGTTGGTTAATATGCTGTTCTAATACTCTAGAGAGGTGCCCATTTTTTTTTTTCTTTTCCTATCAATGAGTGTGAGGGAGAGAAGTTAAAAATCTCTGACTTATGATTGTGACTTTACAGTTCTTAGCTCTGTCAGATTTTGCTTTGTGTGTGGGGAAGCTATGCCATAAATGCATATACATTAAGGATTGTTGTTTCTTTTTGAGGTCATCATTTTATTTTTGTTTTATTTCATCACGGAGTAAGTATGATAGGAATAGAGAAACGATCATAAGTTGGTATTTGTATGATTGGTCATTTTCTATTAACGTCTTTCTCCTTTCAGTGTGCGTGTGCTTATATTTAAAGCATGTTTCTTGTAAAAATGCTGTAGCGTTGGGTCTGGTTTTTTGTCCATTTTGACAGGACTTGTTAGTGTGTCACTTTATTAGTGTGTTTTTTGCCCATTTACATAGATGGCATCTACCATCTTATTGTTTTCCACTGGTCCTGTCTGTTCTGTGCTGCTTTGTTCTTCCTTTCCCATTTTTTTTGGATTGTTCCATTGTTTTTTGGTTTCCATTCTGTCTCCTCTGTGGGCTTTTTAGCCACATCTGTTTGTTTAGCCACATCTTTCTAGTAGTTTTCCTAGGGATTATAATACTCCTCTTGAACATACCTCAGTCTACCTTGGATTACCATTAGGTAACTTTTGTGTTTTAATTTGGCTACATCAGCATCTTCCCTGCATCATGGGGCATCCTTTGTTGCAGTGCACGAACTCTAGTGGTGATGTGCAGGCTCGGTAGTTGTGGCACACGAGCTCTCTAGTTGCGGCACACGAGCTCTCTAGTTGCGGCACACGAGCTCTCTAGTTGCGGCACACGAGCTCTCTAGTTGCTGCACACGAGCTCTCTAGTTGCGGCACACGAGCTCTCTAGTTGTGGCACACGAGCTCTCTAGTTGCGGCACACGAGCTCTCTAGTTGTGGCACACGAGCTCTCTAGTTGTGGCACACGGGCTCCAGAGCACACCGGCTGAGTAGTTCTGGCTTGCACGCTTAGCTGCCCCTCAGCTTGTGGGATCTTAGTTGCCTGACCAGGGATTGAACTCACCTCCCCTGCATTGCAAGGCAGATTCTTAACCTCTGGATCCCCAGAGAAGTCCCTCATTGTACAATTTTAAATAGGTACGTATTTTATATATTTTTGTATATGCAGCTGTTGGATCCCACTCACTTTTCTTCTCCCTTCCTGTTGCTGTTATTGACATTTGCTTTGCTTCTGTATACTTTAATTCCGCATGGTTTGTTATTATTTTTGCTTTAAGCAGGAGGCTTTTTAAGAAAACTTTTAAGATCGTCTTTTATATCGGTCATACATTTACCGTTTTAAGTACTTCTCATTCCCCCATTCCAGAACCAGGCTTTCATCTGTGATCATTTCCTTTTAGCCTGGAGAATGACCTTTGTGTTTCTTATAGTGTAGGTTAAACAGTTGTTTTACGCTAATTCTAACCCTGGGTTATCTTTGGGTCTGCTTCTAATGACTAATGTTTCTCTTGATTATGGATCTCTTTGTTTGCTTCTTTGTATCTTAAAAATTTTAGTTTTATGCCATAGCTGATGTGTGATGAGGTACATGATATTTCCCCCACCCCCACCCCCAAAGAATGTAACCCTTTCCCAAACAAAGACCTATGACCAGGAGCTGACCATTTTGACCTTCTCAGAACTTGGTAAGGACTCTGTTGCAGTTTTATTTAATTTCAACCCTCTGGTTTCAGCTAGTTTTAGAATGAGGTCAATCCACTCTCCCCACCAGTACATTGGGAGCCAAGCACTGCAAAACCACCAAGCTTGCTCTCTACTTTCAGCTCTGTTCTCAGCTCCATCTTTTTTTAAAATTGAAATATAGTTGCTTTATAGTGATGGGTTAGTTTCTGCTATACAGCAAAGTGATTCAGTTATATATGTATATGGATCTCTGTACATATATATTCTTTTTTATATTATTTTCCATTATGGTTTATTACAAGATACTGGCAACCCACTCCAGAACTCTTGCCTAGAAAAATTCCATGGACGGAGGAGCCTGGTAGGCTGCAGTCCATGAGGTCACTGAGGGTTGGACATGACTGAGTGATTTCGCTTTCACTTTTCACTTTCATGCATTGGAGAAGGAAATGGCAACCCACTCCAGTGTCTTTGCCTGGAGAATCCCAGGGACGGGGGAGCTTGGTGGGCTGCCGTCTATGGGGTTGCACAGACTCAGACACGACTGAAGCAACTTAGCCACAGCAGCAGCAGCATAGTTCCCTATGTTAAGTGTTATAAAGTGGATCCTGTTGCTTGTCTGTTTTCTATATAGTAGTTTGTATCTGCTAATCCAAAATTCCTAATTTATCCCTCCCCCACTTTCCTCTCTGGAAACCAGGAGTTTATTTTCTGTGGCTGTGGGTCTGTTTCTGTTCCGTCCATTTGTGTGACATTTGAGATCACCCATATGAGTGACGTCCATTTGTGTGACATTTGAGATCACCCATATGAGTGACGTCCATTTGTGTGACATTTGAGATCACCCATATGAGTGATGTCCATTTGTGTAACATTTGAGATCACCCATATGAGTGACGTCCATTTGGGTGACACTTGAGATCACCCATATGAGTGATATCCTATGGTATTTGCCCTTCTGTGCCTTTGCTTAATATGATAACGCTAGTTCCCTTCATGTCGCTGCAAATAGCATTATGTCATTTGTTTTTATCTTCTTTATCCATTCATCTGTCTATGGACACTTAGGTTGCTTCTGTGTCTTGGCTTCTGTAAATATTCAGCAGCACCGTGCTTAACAAGAGTCCCTGTGTGGGAAAACTAGTATATGAAGAGAAGTGGTTTTTCATGTTTGGGGCCCTTCCAGATTCAATCTCTCACAGCAGCCCAACAATCAGTAAAGATTTAGCTGCTCTTTCCTTATCTGAGGTGGCTTCACTTCTCTGTACCCAGACCAGGCAGTGGCCCATAGGTATGAGGTCGCTGACAATCTCCTTGCTTAGAAAGGGCCCATCTTTCTCCAGAGTTCAGTTCATTGAGATGTCTTTGCAGCCATAGCTTCGAAAACAACCTTCTCTTTAACTTATCTGATGGTTTCACATTTCAGCAGGAACAATAGTCATTTGCCCATCTACAACGGTGTCAGAACACTTCCATTTATTCTGACGTGCTCTTGCTGGTTTGTCTTTGTGTTTTGAGAGGGGACTCTACGTGGCACTTAAACACTGCTAATTTCATGGTGCCCTGTGTTTCTTGGCAGGAGGATTTTGTGGATTCCGACAAAGAAGCCCCTATTGAATCCACCTTCGTTCGCATCAAAGAAACCCCTTCGGAACAGGAGAGCGCCGTCTTCCTTCTGACCGAGGACGGGGAGCGAGCCTACACCATCAACCACGAGGCCAGCCACCCGCCTCCCTCCAAAGTCTTCGTTTGTGACAAGCCTGAGGACGCGAAGGAACCCTGCCTGGGTGGCGTTTCCAGCCAGGAGCTGGTGGACAGCTCCTCCGAGTTCGTGAACCAGATCATCGAGCAGGTTCTCCTGCTCCCAGGGATCCCCGGGAAGCTCAACAGCACCAGTGAACCAGCTCCAGAATCTTCCATCCTATCATCCCGAAAGGACAGCCGGAGGTCCAACTCTCTGCCAATCAAGAAGACGGTGCACTTTGAGGCTGACACCATCAAGGCTGCCTCCTGCAGTCAGGACCCTTTCTACAGTGCAGACCTGCGCTTCGAAGGGAGCCCCGGAGAGGCCAAGGAGTCGTCCAAGCAGGATGAACAGGTCTTGGCGGCTGACATTGCTGAAGAAACGCCGAAATGGGAGGCGCCAGAGATCCTGGAAGCAGCCTCCGACGAGGTCCCTGGCGACGTGTCCTCCGTGGGTGGTGAGATCAGTCATCCTCCGACCTCCTGGACCTCTCCCCCGTGGAATGGGGCATCGGAGAGGGCATCCAGCCCTGAGGATGCAGGCCATCTCCCCTCACCCCTGGGAGAGAGCACCGTCATGGCTGATGCCTTGGAGATCAAGGTGAAGCTGCTGACGGTAGAAGCGATGGACAAAGAAGACTATATTGAAGCCATACCATTAAAAGCCTCAAAGTTTAACAGCGACCTCATCGATTTTGCCTCCACCAGTCAGGCTTTCAGCGAGGTTCCTTCGCCTCATGAGAAAAAACCTGCAGAGGAGGAGCTGTCCGAGGATCACCCTGAGAGGCTGGGCAAACGGAGAGCAAAATCCGCCCACAAGAAGACAGATTTGGATGAGGCCCCAGTGAAGCTCGACCAACCTGACCCTCACAAGGACCCTGGAGACCAAGACCACGGCTATTCTTTGGCCCCCGAGGAGGCCCCGGTGGATAAAAAGCCAGAGGTGTATGAGAAGGCCAAGCGCAAGTCCTTCCGTCGCCGCCGTTGGGGCGAGGAGGAAGGGGAAGCCGAGTGCCTCCGGGGGCTCGGGGGAGAATTCCCTTCCAACCCGCCGAGCGGCAGCGGCAGCTTGGAGACCCTCCGCAGCCCCAGCGAGGAGGGCCTGGACTTCAAGCCGTCTCCCCCGCTCTCCAAGATCTCCGTCATCCCCCATGACCTTTTCTACTACCCGCATTACGAGGTGCCCCTGGCGGCGGTTTTGGAGGCTTATGCGGAAGGCTCGGAGGATTTGAAAAACGAAGAGATGGACCTGGGAGAACCGGAGGGCTATCTGCTGGACCTGGGGGCCAGGGAGGACGAGGCCGAGGAGGCTGAGGCCTCCCAGAGCAGCTTCAGCTTCTCCGGACTGGGCGAGGACCTCCCCCAGGCCAGCATCGTGGAGGATGCCAGTCCCGCCTCGGAACCCTCTCCCCCACCCTCGCCTGAGGACCACCAGCAAAGGGAGGCCAAAGACAGCGTCCCCGTGCAGGGCCATCAGGTATGTGACTATGGAGTTGGGAACCCTGCGTGGGGAATTCTGTGCTTCTCCCAAAATCCCCATTGTGCGTGCGTGCTAAGTTGCTTCAATCGGGTCCGACCCTGTGTGATCCTGTGGACTGTAGCCACCACGCTCCTCTGTCCATGGGGTTCTCCGGGGAAGAATACTGGAGTGGGTGGCCATGTCCTTCTCCTAATCTTCCCTTCTTCCTCCATAAAACAGAGAAATGCAGCTTTCTGCACAGGCATCCCAGGTCCAGAATTTAGGGAGAAATTCACTCCAGGCTCAGGCAAAGGGCCAGGTGAACGCCTGAGAGGGACACTGGTCCAGTTTGGCACCCTGGGCACCTTGCTGGCCTCCCCGTAGTCCTGGCCCTGCCCACAGGCTGCCCGGGAGATCAGCCGAGGTCATGCTTGGTGGCAGTGGGGGAGTTCCAGCGTAGTGATAGCAGAGATCATTTTCATTAGTGATCACAGCTCCACCTCTCCTGCACCGAGTCAGCTGCAGCCCCTCCTCCTCCAGCAGCTGGGAAAACCAAGCCAGACCTCACACTGGACCCCAGCCTTGATGTTTCAAGGCCTGTTATCTGTTTGGCACGATAGTTTGGCTCCTGCTGTTAGAAGTGAATTGTATAAGCAGGGCCGAGGGGGACATGCATATCTGAGCTGGAGCAGCCAGGCACACGCTGTCTGCCACCTCGCGTCTGCCTTCACCTGGCCCAGCAGCTCTAGAGGGGCCCCCAGAGTGAACGCCTCTCTCTGAGGTGAGAGGGTGCAAGGGACCCTTCCCCTGCCTCTTCCCCGCCTCCCAGATGCTCCTTTGCCTCCAGGCTTTGCTGGAGTTGCTCCCCTATCTGGAGGCCTTTGCCTACCACCTGTTTTTTTCTGTGTGTGTGTGTGTGTGTGTGTGTGTGTGTGTGTGTTTGCATGCTCAGTTGCTCAGTCATGGGCTCTTTTCGAGTCTCATGGGTCGTGATTTTCTCTCCCAGTAAAGAGGGAGCATTTGTGTATTCATCTCTGGGCTCCAGAGGCCAGCCCGACAGGGCCTGCAAAGCTGCAGTCAATGTACATTGAATGGCAGTTTGGGGTGTCCTGTGAGGACAGGTAGATTAAACCCTGACGTGATGGAGAGTCAAGACAGGGTCCAGTGAGGGCCCAGAGGTGCTCGGAGGAGCAAGAAAGCCTTCCCTTCTGGGGAGGCTGCAGAAGGGGAATCTGAGTAACCTTAAAACACGTTTAGGAGGTTTCCCTGTTGGCTCAGCAGTAAAGAACCTGTCTGCAATGCAGGAGACCTGGGTTCGATCCCTGGGTTAGGAAGATCTCCTGGAGAAGCACACACAACTCACCCCAGTATTCTTGCCTGGAGAATCCCATGGACAGAGAAGAGCCTGGTGGGCTACAGCCCATGGGGTTGCACAGAGTCAAACACCACTGAAGTGACTGAGCATGCACGCGTGCAAAAGACATTTAGGGGACTCTCCTGGTGGCCCAGTGGCTGGAACTCCAAGCTCCCAGTGCAAGGGGCCCAGTTTCCATCCCTGGTCAGGGAACTAGATCCCACATGCCACAACTAAAAGGTTGTACGGAGCAACTAAAGATCTCGTGTTCCATAACTAAGGCCCAGAGCAGCCAAATCGATGCAATAATTAATTTTTAAAAACCAGACATTTAGGGTTTAGATGGGCCAAAAGTGATAGCATCATTTGTGGCTTTGCCAGCTCCAGACAGTGGAGGAGAGTCCCTGCCTGAGCTCTGGGGTTGGAGCAGGGTTCTCTGGCCCTGACGGTGTAGAAGCCAAGTGTGGCCCGACCAGTTCTTTGGGGCCAAGCACCCATCCTCTAGCTTTGGCTGGAGAAGAGGGCTGGATGGCTCATAGGTGCCAGCGACCTGCCTGCCACTGTTCTGCCTTAGGGAGAGGAGCCCAGTCCTGCCTTCCTGCCCCTCCCCGGCCGTCTGCTGTCTGTCAGAGCAGACTTGTCCTGTGGGAGACCCCAAAAATCCTGCGGGGTAGGAAATGCCCCTCAGTAGGTCTCAGGGTCCCCAGGTTGGGGATGACAACAGCAACCGGGATGATTCTCTGAACCGTTAGAGGCTGAAAATTTCTTTTAGGGCAAAAGCAAGGGGACCAAGTGGGTGGTGAGGAGAGGGCCTGAGTTGCCTCTCTGCCCCTCTGTGTGACTTAAAATGGCTAATGAGGGGACATCCCTGGCGGTCCAGTGGTTAAGAATCTGAGCTTCCAGTGCAAGGGGTGTGTGTTCAGTCCCTAGTCAGGGAAGATCCCACAGCCTTGCTGCACAGCCAAGAAAATTAAAAAAAAAAAAAAAGGTTGACTAATGAGCGCCTCAGTCTCCCCCAGTGACTGAGTGTGGACACACAGATGAGGCACTTCACTATCTTCTGCTTCCAAAGGCAGGCTTTGCGCCTGTGTGTGTGGCCAGCATGTGGACAGATGGTTTGGGACAAGGTTGGCAGAGCCCTGGACTGGGAAGGGCTTCGGGAGATCTAGGTTTGCATCTGTTTTTTGCTGAGCTGCAGGAGAGCTTGGGGAGAGCTTGCATTTCTGAGTTCCGGTGTAGGTGCCCACCCCGCATCACTCATCACTGGGCTGCTTCCTCTGGTGCTCACCCCTCCGACCGGCAGGTGCCCACTCTTCCCCAACATACCTTGTAATTGGCTCTCAAGGATATGTAGCCCAGGCCTTGATCCCAGTGAGTGATCAGGGCTGGGGGAGGGGAAACGGTGAGGCCCAGGACGACAGGTCTGGGAGTCTTGTTTCCTGACAAAGAGGATGACATGGATGGAGAATTTCTCCCATACCCGGCCTTCCTTTAAAAACAAAAGAAAAAAAACTATCTTCTAAATGGACTGGAAAATGGCAACTTCTGGCTTCTGGTCTTTAAGAAAATCAGTCCTCTCCTCATCTCACCTTTCAGAAAGGTAGCATTTGCTCACTGATGATGGAAGAGGAAATGGCGTTTCAGCTTGCTGAGAGCAGGTTTAATTTCTGCAGGGAGCTTTGTTCCCCTGGGCCGCAGAGGTCTGGCCACTCTGATCCTCTTATTAGAATACCTGTTGAGCAAGTTTTTCCAGCCCCTGTCGGAATTCATGAGAGGTATCGCCAACAGTTCCCACGCTTCTTAATTTCATGTGAGAGCATTCCTCATGGGTTTCAGAGAGCTTGGTGGGGTCGATGGTCAAAGAATCTTCCTTATTATGTAAATGCAATAGAGGTTGCATTGCCATCCACCTTTGGCTAAAAGCACAGTGAAGACTCATCTCCTCAAACACAGGGGCCACCTTTCCAGCCCTTGGCTCACGTGGCCTCCAGTAGCCATTCTTCTGTTTAAGTGGATGATAGTTGTGTGAAGGGTCTAACCATTGCCTGCTGTGAGGGATATCATTTATAGGAACCACAGTAGTATAAGCACTTTATCAGAGGCTGATAATTATTATACCCATTTGACAGACAGAGAAACTGAGGATCAAAGGGATCAAGTCAGTTACTCAAGGTCAGATAACTGACTTAGCCAAGATTTGAAACCAGGTCTTAACTGACTGGAAAACCCATGCTGTTTTGATCCATCAGTCTGGAGCGTTTGGAACTCTGCACAGGGAGCAGGAATTCTGGAGGGCTTCTCCTCCACACTGGGCTGTGCTGGAAGGACCCCACGGGAGCGGCAGGATTGGAGGGGGCACCTTAGCTGGGCCTTGGAGTGAAGGTGGGGTCCAAGGACCTCCCCACAAAACCAGGAGGACCTGCACCTCACCTTCTCTTCTCACCCCCAGCAGCTCTGGGTGGAAATGGGCAGCAAGCAGAGAGATGGCTGAACCGTCGGTAGGGGTGGGGATGAGAGGTAATAGGCTTGCCCCTGCCACCCTTAATCCATGAGAACTACCAGTCAGTGTAGGTAGAGACCAAACTTAGCCTTTTAGGAGCGTCTTACAAAATCAGAAGGGATGTACCGCATATGCGTGGAGGGAACCATTTATCACTGTTGCATGGAGGCTGGATTTTAATAAGACAGCTTCACCCACGAGTTTGGGTCCAAGGCAGTAAGGATGGTCGATTCACCCGAGAGGGGGAGGAGGCAAGGAGGATAATGAACTTAAACTATTAGGAAGCCTGTAGCACACATCTGCTCTGTCACTCCGAGGCTGCTGGATGGTCCGGATTATTCCCAGGGAAAAATATTGAACTGCTGAATGTCAGAAGACCCTGGTCTCTCCCCATCATCACTCATCATCACATTTACCATCACCTTGTACCAGCCCTTGTGTATTCAGGCATTTCCATTACATTGGTTCATCAATAATCTTATGGGCACCTCGATAGGCAGGCAGGTATGATTGTGCATCATTAGGAAGCTTGTGGGGGTACCTCCCAGCTTGGGAGATGCCAGAGTTGGGGGTCTTGAACTCAGACCTGTCAGAAGTCCTCACGCCTGCTGTGACCCCACGTTGCCTGTGCTGGATGGGCCATGCTGGCCACAGAGGGAAATGATTGAGATAATCGTTGGGGGAGTGAGGGGGTCTTGAAGCCCATACAGGGAGAGCCAGGGGGCGGAGCTGTCCAGTGCCCTGCTCCCCACCTCCCCTCCACCTGGCTCCCATGTGGGGTTTTGGGGGACAAAGAGCAGATGCGAGCCCATGGGAGGAGACATAAGGCACAATGGGGGGCAGCTGCCAACTCAGCCTGGGATTCTAAGTCCTTCTCCCTGCCCTGGGCCGTGACTGGCCAGCAGACGTCCATGTCCCCTGTGCGGCTGGACCTGACTCTGCTCTAGATGCAGGTGAGCACTCCTGGGCAGGTGGTCCAGGACTGTCATCTACTCCACCCCAGCTCGGGAGGGGCCACTAGTCAGATGCCAGACTGACCCTCTTCTCCCTAAGCAGGTCAGGCCTTAGCAGTCTTTGAGCCGCCATGTATGTGTGATGGAGCCCGCTAGACTCGGGGACTCTGGAAGAGGCCGGCCACAGCTCTGCCTTCCAGGAGCCCCCAGCGGGAAGGAGACAGGGAGTGCTCCATCTGTTCTGCTGGGACTGGGTGGGCAACTTGGGTGTGAGAGGCAAGTACGGATTTATGATGAGACCTCAGAGGGGCCAGAGAGGGTCAGGGCGGCCTAGGTGCTGAGAGATCATTTGAATTCAGCATCAAGGGATGAGCAGGACTTGCATTTGGGAGAAGGAGAGAGATGTTCCAGGTGGGACAAACAGCCTGAGCAACAGCTGGCACATAGTAGGCATCTCAGGAAGTATTCATCGAGTGGGAGGGGGCGGCAGGAGAAACAAGGGAGCCTGGGGGTGGGGAGGAAGCAAGCACCTGGGGTTCGTTCCTCTTCATCAGAAGGACCAGCAAAACCCACCTCGTGGAGATGGGACTGGGGGAGGGATACAGAAAAGTAAACCGATGTTTCAGTGTCTGTGAGCATGAGGCCGCGCTGACATTTTCGTGCAAAGGTTTTACTCTGATCTCTCAGCTCCTCCATCCCATCTCACTTAAGCAAAGCTGTAACTGTGATGCAGCATTTTAGCCAGGGTGGAAGCTAAATACCTAATGTCATCAGATAATGTGGAGGGGCGCTCCTGCGCATGAATGAACTTGGACCCCGCCGCCATCTCACCTGTTCCCCCCCCACCCCCCCGAGCCTGACTCCAGAGCACTGATCAGGGAGGTCATTGCCTGGCTGAGGCTTAGGAAAGGGACAGAGCCCTGGGCATCTATCTCTCTGCGCAGGGATGGCACAGGGTGTTGTCCTGACTGTTGGTCACCCCCGTGGCTCCCCGTTGGTCTAGGCAGAAAGGCCGCTTGCCCATACCCTGCAGGACCCTTCATGGCCTGTCCTCCTCAGCCTCATCTCTGTCCCCCCTCAGTCACCCTCTTCCCCATCCCCGGCGCACCAAGCACTCTGGCCTTAGTTGAGGTCTTAGAATGCCCCCAGCCAATCTCCTTCACCTTTCAGGATCCTCTGTCCCCTGCCTGTCTCTTGTCTTGCTCCCTTGAGTCTCAGCTCCACTACCACTTCCTCCAGGCAGCCCTCTTGGATTCCTCCAGGCAATTTTTGATACCCCTTTATATGTTCTCTTAGTTTCTCTTCTCTTTCTTCACAGCATTGATCAAAGCAGTCATTTCTATAATAATACGTGGAAGGACATATTTATCATTTACTCTCCCCCTAGATTGTCAGCCAGCTCCGGCCGGCTCGGACCAGCATGGTCCTAGCGTTTAGTGCAGCACCTGGCTTGTGTTCGGCATTCAAGGAATAAAAGTTCTTTGTGAGGGGTAGGAGGTAGGGAGTGATAAGGAGTGGGCGTGCTCTCTCAGTTCAATGTGGGCTCCTGGAGGAGCGGGTTCTTTTTTTTTTTTTTTTTTT